>JAQIWH010003713.1:0-19032 GCA_034695005.1 Cryptops parisi
TCCTGAGGATTTATGAGTCCCTATCGTTGGCCGTTGCTTGTTGCATCTGCTTTTTGTTCTTTTTAACGAACTTAAGCTAGTGTTTATGAGTACAGATATCAGTTTAGGTTAGTTAACAAAAAACAAAAAACAAAAACACAACGAACCTTTCCTGTTATTTCAAAATCGCTGGATAAAAGTGAAATAAAGATCTTGTTTCGTTACTGATATACTGTTTAATTTTGGCTACAAAAAAAAAGAGTTTAGAACTTTGTTTAAAAATTAACATAACTATAAAAGCGTTTCAACTGTTGATATTCCCGTAACAATAGAATAAAATATGATCAATTTGAATCGCTATTCTCATAAACATCCAACTGTCATGTATGAACCAGGATTCAATGACTAACCACTAACATCACTACAGGAAATTTTCGAATTTGTTTCTTATGAAGAGATGCATGAAATTCGTTCACTGTATGATAACTGTCTCAATCATTAATATTATATTTAAAATTGATGAATGAAATCATTCACAAATGTTGATGTCCACGTAAACATGATGGCAACTCAGTCGCATCAAGGTGTGAGTTATTCACTGAATATTAAACTATGGATTTTCACAATAGTGAGTGTTGAATTACTCGATGCTTCACCGGAGAATGTAATACAGCAAAATTGTGAGTATGAACGAAAATAATTATAATCAAGTAAACAGTTTGGACTTATATAACTAATATCATATTAGTTTGGAGTTGAACAATATTCTAGCTAGCAGATGTCAGACTCTGAGTATAGCTAAATTAACTTCAATGAATTAAGTCTTGATATTCTAGTACCTCAGTGCGGCTTTCCTGGTAAACCATTCAACGGAAAAATAGTTCCAGACAAAGAGATATTCGACAAAGGCGAAACTATCAATATTTCATGCAATTCTGAGTATTTTATTAAAGGCAACGAAACAAACGAATGCGAAGGAAACTTGACATGGAAATATTTACTCCCTACGTGTGGTTCGTTGAGCAAATATTGGAAAATATTTACCATTTTAAACACACACTTAAAAATCTTTGTCTCGACTTAGAAAAGAATATCGCATATCAACAGTCAGTTACCATGTCCTCCGATGGAACGGGTTCAGCATCAAAACTATCCAAGAGTGTCACCGTTGATGGTGTCTTTGATCAGTGTATAGCAATGAGAAGCCCTACCGGAGGAGTCATCGGTAGCTGGTGGATGGTGCAATTGAGTAAAAACGTCTCTTCTATCATTTCATCTGTCAGACTAACATTGAAATTAGGTAAGTGCGCACCTTTTGTTTAAAAAGTTCAGGTAATATTTGAAAATACCCCAGGAAGTGCACACCATTCGAGTTGGAGATTTTTCTATTTGCACGTACTTAGTGCTCGCCATAAATTAAAAGATATGCTGATCACAAAATATTATTTTATTTTCTAATTAGATCCTTCTACTAGCAAGATCAAAGTATTAATTGAAACACAAAATAAATTGAACAAAATGCCTGCAGATGGAAGTTGTACAAACTCAATTGAAGGTTAATCTCCTTATAGATCTTAATTAAATTTCAAAGCAACAACGATTTTATCGATCATAAATGTATTTGTTTTATCTCTATTTCAGAGGTTACACATAATATTACAGAAATTGCCTGTAATAAAGTTTCAGCAACAGTTCTGAATATCACAGTTACGGGTGATTCCTATCCAAAAATCAAAGCGATCGAAATTTGCGAAATATCTGTGTTTTCATACGGTACTGTAACACACACTTTAGAATCCAGTCACTCATATACAGTCGTGAAAATTGTTTGCTTTTTCTCAATTGGTAAAAAATGCTTTTTCGTCTACTAATAGAAGATAAGCGATGTCCTTACCCAGATTATCCACCATACTGCATTGTCAACTACAATGAATCCGGGAAAACACAGTCGCCAGTCACTTATTCTGTTAAAAAAGGATACCAAATGATAGGTGGAAACTTAACACGTTTTTGTATCAATGGCACATGGAATGGCAGTGCACCTTTATGTGTCATGAACTCACATGAACCTCCAAATATAATTACTACAGTTACTATAAGCAGTACACGTTTAAGCATAGATACTAGCACACACAATATTACTACATATACACGTACAACTATCAAATCTCCACCACCAGCCACAGGTACAAACCTAAATTTGTTAATAAAATTGTTAATGGGAAATATGAGCACGTATCAAGTAGGGTTTGTTAATTTGATGGCAATTAATAATTGTTAAGCAGCATATTTAAAATTTAGTCCTGCTGCATTATATTAAGTTGTTATCAGCAATTACATGGTTTACATTAACAAAAGAAAATCAATCTCTTACTATCATTACAGAAACAGTTTCAGGTCAAATGAATTGGATTGAAATACACTGTTCATCTTTGTCTAAATTCTCATTTCAGCAATTCTTTACATCACAGAACGTAATTTAACATTGATTGTCATGATCACCTGTTTGTTTACTGTTGTAATCATTGGCGGTATTCTCTACATCAGGTAATAGACTTTCTAATTTACGTCATTTGTTTGAATCAATTTTCCTTCACTAGTCTAACATATGTCTAACATATTAGTTTGCTATCATATGACGAATGCCTATAAGCAACGTGTCCTTACTTTAACCAGTCCATTTTCAAAAAATAACACTGACTTGAAGCTAGTATCGTAGGCCTCTAGTTTGTGATTAATAACTTGGGAAGTTTTTGTTAAATACACGACCAAGTACTTTGTAATGCAACAGAGTACAAATCGTGCTGATCTCAGTGCGAAAAGCACGGTAGCATACTATATTCTGAAAAACAAAGCTAATTCAGTTCAAACAATTAGTTTAAAATTTTTTGGTTCAAATCGTGATGCTCTCAGTGTGAAAAGCACGTTAATATGCTATATTCTGCAAAACAAAGCACTGGTAACCAAAAGTAATGATAGTTTCATTAAACTTCGGCTACTGATTAACTAGTTTATGCTTAAGAATAACGATATACTGGAACGTTAAACACTAAAGAAAGAAATTGACTTTTCAAGCTAGAGTATGAAAGCCGTTCAAGTTCGTTTCACTTTGTTTGCACTTTTAGGCAATGGCAATGCACAAATTCCTATCCATCACTAGAAACTGACACCAGACGCAAATATTGTCATCGAACAACAGATAATTTTTTGCGCACAACTTATGTTCCTTCTATGGACGAAGAGCAAATCTATGAAAATATATACGATCAAATAGTTTATTCTGAAATTCCATCCCAACTTCGACCGTCAGCAACAGGCAATTGTAACGAGATGGACGAAGACGCAGTTTCAGTCTCCCAAATCCAAGAAAATACAGTTTCAAACGATGATTCGGAGTCTGTGATGCAAACTGAACTAAATGCGACTTCAATGATCTCAATCTCAATTACTACTGACGAGAAATCAAACACCAACGACGATGAAGAGGATGACAGTGATGACTTCTCTTTGTCTATATTAAACAAATTTAATGGAATCGATAGCTCAGAATCAATTGACAACACTTTGGAAGCTGTATTGTGATGAACCTTATTCAAAGATAAAAAAATGTTCAGTTGTTGAAGCTACAATTCTTCAAATATAATTTACTAGGTGTAATGCCCGTCAACAATGACGGAAACATTTTAGCTCATGTTGCCTGGCAACATGTGGTCATTCTTGTGTATTATATTGAGAGTAATAATTGATCAGGTGCAATTTTTTTGCAGCTGACTTGCAATTTTTTTTCTTGATTTACAGACACACAAACCTGTAAACATACATACAAACAAACAAACAAACAAAGATAAGGAAATTGTTATATTAAGATGTTAATGTAACCCGTATTAACCCGCATCTTCTGAAACATTTTTCATTCATCCATTAATATTTTTATTTTGGTTTGTTTTTACTTGTATCATTATTGCTTGTAAGTATATGTTTTAATTTTTGTTGTCATTTACCACCTCTGTTTAAACAATTAATATTTGCATCTCAATTGTCTGATTGTGATTAAATGTCATGTTTCTTCAGTATATTTTATTTTTAAGTTAAGCCATTTTGATGTATTTGGTTTTGCTTTATTACACATGTTTTTGTTCTTATTTTATGAAATGTTAAAATATTAAATTAATAAATAAATAAATAATAATAATACATTCACAAGTACAGTTGTGTACGGAGTATAAAATTAGTCACCGGAATAATATGATGCTTTGTTGTCACAGATGCTACATCCTTCTCAAAATGAGGAAATGTTTCACTGGTAGAAACTGAAAAAGTGAGATAACACATATTTTTATTATGAATCAATTCGGATTTGGATATTCATCGTGTATACAAACAGTTGTAAAACGTCATTTTTTTAATAAAAAAATGTTGTGTACAATCCATGGATGTTGACTTTAATGAAGCCTGATAGTTAAAAAACGAGTTAGATAATAAATACTTTTTAAGAAGACGCTTTATATGTCATTATATTCCGATTATTGTTTGTAATTGAAGTGATGTTTCACCATTGTTGTATTATACTTAAGTTTTGAGTAAATCCATTTTCGATTTATACAAATTTCCAGCTATTCGAATTTCGATTTATGTAAATTTCGACAACAAATTGCCACAAACCCAAAAGTGACTTTGTTTTCGATTGCTGATTGGTTGATGAATTGTTGGTCAGTTATGCAATTTTGTTTTGGCATTTACAAAATTAGATTTTCTTTGGTATTGAGGGTATGTTTACGGGTAGAGAAGCGTAGATTTTTTACTTCAATGAAAATCTTTATCACTTTTATAACGGTTAGCTTGCGAAACGAGTTTACAATAATACACTAGCAAGTACAATCATTAGTCAATTTAGTACAAAAATTAGTCACTAAAATAGTAGTGTACTGATGTCAAAGTGGTTACATATCCTTCTCAAAGATGAGGAAATGTTTCACTCGTGGAAACTAAAAAATGTAAGATAACACAAAGAGTACATGTATTTATGAATCAATTCGGATTAGAATATCTATATTGTATACGTACAATTGCAGAGCGGCATTTTGTTTAACAATCTTGTGTAATTTATGGTTGGTGAAGAAGTTTTTCATGACGGTTAAAAAAGAATGAAGACGATTCTATCTTGTATAATATCACAATTATGGATACTTTCAATAAGTTATAAAATCTACGCCAGTAAGTAACCCAAAGTTTTTCTACATTCACAAAATAAGTAAAAAATACCAAAGTTTTAAAAAATGAATAAAGTGTTTTTAACAATTTTATCATAATTAAAACTTTAATGTGTTGAGTACATTCGTTTAGTACTACGAGTAAGCCTATACATAACGTAAGAAATCACGCAATGACATTTTAAAGCTCTAGAAACTGTTTAGACACTGTCTGCGGATTCCCTGGAGCACCAGCACATGGAACTGTTAGAACTTCTACGGATATTTACCAGCAGGGTGACCGAATTCATTATGAATGCGACGCTGGATTTGAACTTGCAAGACCAACAACTAATGAATGCGTTGCACCAAATGCCTGGAAACACGAAATTCCTCCAGTTTGTAGTTAAATGTCAAAAAAAGAAGTTGTTTGTATGTTTACAAAGAATCATAAACTAAACAATGTACAGTAGTTTATTTCGAATTATCGTTTTGACTTGCAGAAAAAAATGTTGCTTTCAAAGGAAATGTCAGCCAATCGTCGACTGTCACTAATTTTCCTGCCCAGTTAGCAATAGATGAAAATCCTATCACTTGTTCACATACACAAGCAACTAATGAAAACTACTGGCAAATTAACCTTAACAGTAGTTACAGTATAAAACAAGTCTATTTCCAAGCAGCAGTAATAGGTAGAGGAAATGTTTTTAATCGCTTGTCATATTAAATATTTTGATAAGACATTGGCTAAAGCACCGTATTAATAACTTGTAGGTAATGGAAAAGTGGACTACACTGTGTCAATAACTAGCAGTCAGACTAACAAAACAATTTACAATTGTGACAAAATTAATCCCAACGGTATAGTACACTCACATGTCATAAAATCCTTTCTTAAAGAAGCAAATAATGAAACAGCAGAACATGTTATAGAATTATATTGACGTGTGTGTTCATTGTTTTTTAAGTTGTGTTTGCTGATTCAAAGATTAATATCATTTACCACTTACATCAATTACGTGTGGTTATTTCCAGGAGCTGATGTGCTAATTTCAACTGTACACTGCACCAAAGACAGAGTAAATGATGCTACAGAAGACTTAAGATTACGCATTACAGAAAGACGCACAGAACACACGGGATCTCTTCAACTCTGTGATGTTAAAATTTATATCGATGAACGTAGGTTATTACCAGTTCCATTGCATTGGCAAGAAGAAGTACACGAAACGACAGTAGGTAGTGACAGGTGGAGACAAGTTGTTATATACACAGCAGAAGAAGATTTTGTAGCAATGGGTGACACTGTCCTAACATGTAAAAATGGGTATTGGCAAACAGAAAATCCGCCCATATGCATTCCAGGTGAAAATTACGTTAGAATTTTTTTTTTAAATTTATGATTAATAACGAGTTTAATATGTCTTAGGCCTTAGCGTACCAGAAAAATATTACAGTTGAAAGTATAAAGCAAAACCAAAAGCAAATTTTGAAGATAAGACACTTCATTATGACATTATCTGGGTACACCATTAAATTGAAAAACAAATCTTGTTGTTTTACAACAGTCATATTTTCATAGAGTTATCATAGAAATTTACTAATAATAAAATGATATAATTATGAGATGTGATTTGGATAGAAGTAAATGTTAGAAAAAGTAATAATTTGACTGAAAATTTGGTCAGTTCATGATACCTCGAAAAATACAGTATCTCTTGAAATAATTTTAAAATGTTTACATTTAGCAATCAATGCACTCGATGAAAATTGGAAACCTGAAATAACAACAGTAGGCAATCAATACATAGTATTAACTAATGATACCTTCAGTAATGAAACAGTCAAGACGATACCAGACCCACCAAACGGTATATTTCACGTGGTGGGTATTGTGGCAAGTGTGATTATGATATCTACTTCGGTTTTCATCACACGCATGTAAATGTTTATGTTGAATTCCTAAATAATATTATTAGTAAATCCAACACTTTCTTTAAACTTGTTTAAATATTTCAAAATCCAGCTACTACAAAAGAAAGTTGAAAACAGAATCCCAAATCAGAACCAATGAACAAGTTCAGCAACGAATGTCAACTTTTTCTGATCACCTAAGAAACCCATTTTATGCGGAAGTCCTAAAGTAAGAGAACTTTTACTTACAAAAGTTTATTAAGATTCATTTACTGATATGCAGTAAATAATCAAATAGTATCATAACATGATAAAGTTTTATTCACATTTTAGGATAAAGATTTATTATGTATTTTCGGGTAGAGAAGTCGAAATTGTTATCATAACATGGTTAAGTAAATGACAACAAGTGATTTATTTGTTAAGTATAGCATGCGATTAAATTTGGTTAATGAATTGCCAGAAATGTTTATAATATGTTGATGTTTTATGTTTAGTGATTACTGTTTTGGTAAAACCGAAAGTCAATTATTTATTATACGTTTATTAAAAAAGTTATCTGCAGGATTACTTATCATATAATGGTCAGTTCCACATGTAAAAATAGCATGACGTTTCATAAGGTACGATAAAAATTATTTTTGCATTCATCGTGTTTAAAATTTTTTTTTAATCTATTCGCGAACCATGTACAGAAACAGGATTACAATGGTTAATATTCTAGAAAAGTACTGCACCAGTTCTCCCGTAAATTAATGAATATGACATGAATATGACCAAACATGAAGAGCTTATCGAGTGGTCAAAAAAGCGCATCACTTTGAAAAATAATTATATTTCAAACGTAATGGTGTTGACAGATTTGAATAGTGTCAGTGTGAAAGAGTCTGCTCATAGAATACCTGTTAAGAATAAAATAAAAAAATCTTATAAGTAATATACTTAATTTGCATAAATGGTACATTAATTTACACGTGTCATATACAATGTCCTTAAAGTGTTCGCTTAATACTGAATTTCATTAAAATCGTCACTTTAAGTACTGTAGTTTGGAAGCAAAACATATCAAAAATACATTAACTGTTAGAGCTTAGCAATAAGCATCGAAGTAGCCAGCATTTTAGTCGGGGGGGGGGGAAGCAAACATTCATCTTCACACAAATTTTATCTAAATTTTTCAGGTTGTTTTATAAATTATAAAAAAAAGTATCTCACTGTATAGAGTTTAATGTTATTTTTCCGATATACAATAGTTCAACTCTTAGTTGACTAATTTTATTATTTACTTCTCCCACTTGGTTACTGTCATGGTAATAAGTATAATACACATTGATATCATTTAATGTTTTCCGAAGTGAAACACTTTTTCGTGTTAACCGATCATCCGTAAGACTGTCGTCTAAATGGGGTAAGTTAAAATTGAAAAAAATCAAGAGCATAAGCTCTTTATTCTAATTATTTTAATAATTATAATTTTTATTTATAATTAATTATTTCTAATTCATTTAATGACTCTTTAATCCTACTCATTTTGTAGACGAACAAGAGACTGAACACATTTACGAACAAATCTTTTTCAGAAGTTCATCGACCAACAAGTAATCTTTCTACGAACATGGATGAATATCTAGTACCGATGAAAACATTTAACCAACAACCAATCGAACGACATCAACCTCAATCAGAACAAGAAAACCAACATCTTGAACCAAATCATGAATCTGTAGAGTATATTGAAGTAATTTGACAGTTACAACAGAAATCATCCGGAAAACAAACAGCAAAACGCAGAGACGTGTCACTGATTTTCAAATGACTCATAGAAAATAAGTGAAATCCTAGTTATTTACCAGAGTCAAACTTTCTTATGTTGCTTTGAACTATGATGGATTTCGTTACAAAACAAGGATACCAATCGGAAACATTTAAGTTCTAATAACATGCTTCATTTGTAGTTCCAATTATTATATATGCGATCAATGTATTATGTATGCATCTACTAACGTATGTTTATTTGTTTCATGATTAAAAACCATTATTTATTTATTTATTTATTTAAGATGCGCACCCACAAGAGGTAAAAAACATACAAACATAAAAAATATAAAACAATCGAAGGATCAATTGATGTACAATATAATTACAAGAATTATTATTAAAAGGAAGTCATAAAACTTAAAAGAATAAAAAAATTAAGACTACATTAGGTATCCAGATGATCCAAATAGTATTCAGTAATTATCTTATTATAGTGGGAGCAATTGTTAATGCATTGTTGCTTCGAGCAATGATATATAGAAGATCTAATCTAATAAGGCATGTCATTCCAATCGTTCGTGCTGTCAAAGGGAAACTTTTCCTTTAGAGAGTAGTAAGCAGGGTAGTCACTTTGAATTTAAATCGTCTAGTGACTCGTGTATCTTTCTCGTCACAAAGATAAACAGTGATAAAATGGTGTGGCTAGTTCGAATTGCGTATAGCGTTGTTAAGGGCCCGAATTTTGTTGGTTAGAATTAAGGTGTGTAAAGTTGGTAGGCGATTTTTGGCGCAAAAATCAGTTATAGATTGTTTGAGTGTAAGTCCGAACAGAGTGCGAATGCACCTGTTATAAGAGACTTTTAATCTGGTGAATCTAACTTCATTTTGAGTACTCCATATAGGAGTTTGGAAACCAATGACTGTTTGCACATAAGAAGCTTTTTTCAGAAGCTCTTTAAGAAGCTTTAAGAAGAGCTTTAAGAAGCTCTTTTTTTCAGCAAATCCTAGGAGTTTTTTTAACTTTTTGAGAATAAAGAGTTTGGTAGCTAATTTCTGAATTAAGTGTTGGTAGTGAAATTCGAAGCAGTATGCGTTATCAAAGTAGACGCAAAAAATGCGCATCTTTACATTAAGTGTTTCACGGTTAATGCATAATCGTTGTGTCTTAGTTTCATTGAAAGTCATGTTTCTATCTTTGTACCATTGCTTCATTATATTAATGTCATTAATAATAGAGGTTTGGACTTCATCATAGTCTCCTGGTGAGAGACTCCATCATAGTCTCCTGATTTTCTTTTATGTTAAAACATAAAAGAAAATAAACCACTGGTAACGAAATTTTTATCAAAATATTGTTTTCATGATGAACCATTCATGACATAAGTCACCAAAACAAAGAATACAGAGCATTGTGGTATCATACTACTAAAATGTTTATATTATATTAAGTATGTAACGCAGACACTTTCCGTCATCAAGCAACCTGCATCAATAAGTTTCAAGCAACTGGAATTGATTTCAACTCCAATTTGTCTCGAACACATACCAAATTACACTAAAACAAAGAATATTAATTAAACAAATTACTACTAAATTATTTATCCAATACTCTGTTAAGTTATTCAAAACAGCAACCATTGAGGAACTTTGCACCCCATACCAACGAGACGAGTTACATTATCTTGGGCTAAAATTGTTCGATTTGGGTTAGTAAATCTATTATTGTACACAGTATAGAGACATATAATGAACATCATTTAAACAAGAAAGAAGTTCCCCATACTGTATGTGTCAATACTTCGGAATTAACACTTCATTAATCTGTCAATATTCAATAGTTCCGAGTCAAGTGTTTCGCAAACCAACAAATGCAAATTTCTTCATTGTGGGATATGAAGAATGAAGTCAAAATAAACCGAAAAATGTTTAATTGAACAAACAACGCTGAAGTCAAATAAAAAAAAGGTTTTAATGAAAATAAACTAACTCATGCTGTTTTATGAAACATGAAAATGATGAATCAACTGCGAGTCTTGTCACGTTTATGACAAACTCCAACTTAATTCCTCAAACCGACAATGTATTGTACAGACGTGACGCGACATCATTTTCAACATGAATAATGAAGCAAGTTCAACACACACACAAATCTGTCGTCAAACTATACATATACTTTACAACTTCTTGACTAATCTAAAAGTTTTGTGAACATGCAAATATGACCCCCCATCTGATTAGATCGAATAGTGGTGTATGTTGGAAATGAATTCTATACTCTCTGTAAACTCTTTACCCTAAATGTACTCTATAAACTGTGAAGTTTACCAAAAAACCGAGTCAAGACTAAAATATTTTTGAATTGAAGCATCGAGCAAATATATGATAAAACACATTTTGGAAATGTGTTTTATCACATTTAATAAATGTGATAAAACAAAATTTTTTAAATCATTCTGTGACTTTTGTTCAGAAGAGTCATTTCTGGTGAGTATCTCCATAGAGATAGAGTACCATACCGATACTGAGCAACAAGGTGATTCTCTATATGCTGTTGCCATTTTCTGTAAAATTTAGGAGTGGTGAAATTAACTAGAAACAGTACTGAGAGACAATTTGATGTAAAAATGTCATTTTTAGCTTATCCAATAATAATAACCTGTATACAAGGTTATTCTTAATTCCATAATCACATTTTTACAAACGTTCACAATATCAAACATATCATCCATCTTTATCTTAAACTTAAATGTTTCATTACTTTTTTAGATATTTTTAAAGCTATGCATCTTTCCCGACCGGTAGAGTGAATCCCCCCAAAAAGGCTTTTTGTTGGAACGGAAGTATAGTAACAAAAGTAGTGGCTCCTCTATGGAGAAGGCAGAGAAACTAGGGTACATTAAAAAGATTTTTGTAGCGTGCAATCCGACACTGAGCGAGTAAAGCGTTCAAATATAATGTTTAATCAAACATGGTACCAGCATACTCACAAAAATCGAAAAAATATTGAAAAAAAAAGTCGAAAAAATAATATAAAACGAAAAAATAACAAAAATCGAAAAAAAATCAGTAAGTGAAAAATATCGAAAATTGAAAAATATCGAAAAAATATCGAAAATCGAATAAAATCAGAAATCAAAAAAAAAAAAATCAAATATACAGTACTTTATAAATATTGATATCTATATTTTATAGATAGTCATATTCATTATAACTATGGTGGATATATTCATATTAACATCCATTATGATATTCATACTGTACGTTTCCAACCTGCATACTCTTTAATAAATTTGATTAACTAATAAATAAATGTTACACTCTCAAATCACTCGTTTCATTTCAAATCCAGAAAGGTTATACACGCCATATGCAAACTATGCATAGCATAAACATTCTAAAAAGAGTACCGGGATACTCTTTATTTTTTCTTTTTTTTTTACTTTTATTTAAAGCTCAAAACAAAGCAAACAGAAGTAATAGCAATTTAATCCAATATATTATTAGAATCAGAGTATGATGCTAAATCATAATTTTAAAATATTTAATTGGATGTCACACTATTTAACTGAATTTTCCATACACAAAACTTCATACGCGTATACTTCACGTTTAAGTACAGTACATAGTTTACTTATATTAATATAAGTAAATTATAACCATCTTATTAAAATCAATTTAAACTAATGTTTACGTAAACGCATATTTATTTTTCCATTTTATTTTTTTTTATTCATTAATTTGTACTTTCATTTTATTTAAGAAGCAGAAGAAGTGTTGAGGGCAGCATCGCTTCTTTGAAGAAGCATCATTGCTGCCCGAATTGCTTCTCTGCTGTACATGTGTACACTGCATGGAAACAACGACCAGGAGGCGGTTTCGCATCTTTCCTATCGCGTTGTTTAGTTCATTTATGAACGCACAATTAAACGCTATTTCTAATAATAAATAATTACAAACGTTTTTTTCTGTAATAAAGTATTCTAAGTTTAATAAGTTTAGTTAAGCATAATAGGTTTTAGTTAAACTTGTACAGGTTTAGCTAAATTTAACAATTTAACATGCATGTTATGATGACGTTAATGTGGTAACGTACACGACTATACGTATACATTATACCGGTAGCTATTTCCCACTGCTAATTGGAATTGTACTATAGTTAAAAATGCCTTTTTCAAATGTTTTAAATTTTGATTTTAGAAAACAACGCCATGGAAATGTACAATTGCGAGTAGTATAGTATAGTAGTAAAGCAAGGAAAATGGTTATAGTTGGGCTCAGTCAAGTTTTCAGGAGTCGTAAGGTTTAAATAATTTGAAAATTTGAAATATTGAGACATACAATTAAACCCTTACGAGAGTTTTTTGCATTTGGTGCATATGGTTTTCTGATGCAATGTAAATTAGTACAAAAACAATGAAAACATCTTAAAAATTTGCAATAATATTTGTTGTTTGCATAACTATAATTGAATTAGCAATTTTTGAATAAAATGCATTACACTGCAACATATACAGTACACTATGTATTATGACAATATACAGGAACCGGGTCAATCATACAGATGTTACCATTTAAATGGGATTGCTGTGAGTTATTGAATAAATCATGTTATCATCATAATATTAATTGTAAATTAAACTACTGTAAATATACTCCTTCAACCTCGAATACATCCAAAAAAAAAATTTTTTAGTCTGAAACAAAATAAAAATTCCATGACGTTGTCTTGTCCATAAGGTGGGCAAGACAATCTTAACATCTTTTCGACTGACCCTGTATAAAGCGCATACTTAAAAAGCAATTTTAATGTGCTTGTCAACTTTACCATAACTTCCATATTGCTTTCATAACGAGTAACTGTGCGTATAAAATTTACAATCATGCATTAACATCTATCTGTAAAATTAGTCACTGAAAAAATAGTGTTTTGATGTTAAAAATGTAACATCCTTCCAAAGCATAAGGAAATGTTTCACTGCAGGAAACTGAAGAAATGAATTACATGTATGTATCAATTCGGATTTAAATATTCATCGTGTATCATACCATTACAACTCGGTTTTGTTTAAAAATCTTGTGTACAATTCATAATTGATGAATAACCCTTTTGTGAAGCTTGGTAGTTCCCAAAGAATGAAGAAAAATTTTGTGTTGTTTCATATCACAATTATGGATACTGACAATTACTTACGAAGTTGATGCCAGTAAGTAACCCAAAATCGTTTTAAATTTACCAAATAAGCCAAAAATATATAGTTATGTACATTGTAATATTTATCAAAATAAAACTTTGTTGAGTACAGTCGTACAGCTAATGTTAGAATAACGCAAAGAAATGTAAAGCTACAAAAACTTGTCTAAAAAAACTACATTCGGTTTCTCTGAAGCACCAGCACATGGAAATGTTAGGAAAGCAGCCAAATAATGGTTACTGTTCTCTTAAGTATAAGATATCTTATCGACAACAACACTTTTAGCTTTAAAATGTGAAAACCAGACGTCATACCGGACTGCGAAGTGGAATAAATCAAGTCGAATGATTCACATATCCAGATAAGATTGTATCAATACTTGGAATGCACTTTCAACATATGCTCCTAAATGTTTACTACATAAGATTAGTACTTATATAATCGATAAAACATAAGTGTGAAAATAACACCACAGCATAAGAATACGTACAATAAAGTTCAATGATATGTCAAAAGTGACCATCGTGGGAAAATAAGCGGATTTTGTCCTTTATTTGCCCACCGCAATTTTGGTATATTGTTATTGCTAAAATTCGATGCAGCACTAACCAGTACTGGGAGAATATACAGTATTATATAAGAATAACATTTTCTTATATCTATATTACTATTTAAACTATTTCAATTAAATTGAGTTTTTCATTATTATATTATTTAAATAGTCTTTTGGCTACAGCGTACGGAATTGGGGACCATTGGTCATAGGACTATTGGTCACAAGCTATTGGTCATAAGGACTATTGGTCACAAAGACCTTTGGTCATAAAGACTATTGGTCATAAAATAGACTACTGTAAGTACTATTCTAACTTTAATTTCAAGTTTGAATAATACGCGTTTTTTTATTTAACTACAATGAATTGAAGCATTTCATTATAAATATATTAAGGTTTGTTAAAATATTGTTTTAAAGTTATCATTTTAAAAATTTAAAAACGTACTCGTCGTAAATTACTTTACGATGAGTAAGTAATGCTTTTAATCGAGTAATTCGATTATGCAATAGTTGGATTTTTTCATGGACACAGGTAAGTGAATTTAATTTATATGTTTCATGCATTGGTTATATGTTGCATTATTTATGTGTTTTTAAGTGATCATTCTAACACGTTTAGGCTTATTTTAAATTTACCTACGTGTTTTCATGAAAAAATTCAAATATTGCATTCAAATAATTGCATAATCGAATTACTCCATTAAAAGCATGAATGGATGTCTTACTCGTCGTAGTACGAACGAGTGAGCCTACGTTTTTAAATTAGTAACTTTTTATATTTAATAATTTAAAATTTTTAATAAATCCATTCATTTAATTAAATGTTTCATTTCATTGCAGTTAAATGAAAAAAACCGATTATATTCGGTCAAATTTGAAATAAAACTTATATGACATTTGAAACTTACAAAACATTGTATGACCAATAGTCCTTATGACCAATAGTCCTTGTGACCAATAGTTCTATGACCAATGACAATGACCTTATGACCAAAAGTTTATATGACCAATAGTCCTTATGACCAATAGTCTGTGACCAATAGTCCTATGACCAATGGTCTGGATACCGTAAAAATGTTATTTAACAACTTTTTACACCAGGCCCTTCAATTAATAATCTGTTGAGTAGTTACGGAAGCAGTGAATTTTTGTGATGTATCACGGAATAATGAATAACCTTGTTTACAACTAGTAAGAAGCCCTTCATTCTACGGGCTTGATTTCTTGAGTTTGTATAACTTTTATCTATCAATGTGCGTCATTCGGTAAAAGTACTGTAGTTTTGTGCAAAGACGTCATTATTGTATATCCACCACAATCGAACAAATTGCTAGAATTTAAGTGAGTTTGTCATGTGATGCGGGAGAGCTAATGGCAGGGCAGGTAGCAACAACCACTCTGCTCCAATGGCAACTCGCGTTGCTGCTTGTTGCTATGGAAACATTCGTTGAGCACTAAGCTACGATTTTATAACAGTAGACTAGTAAATTGCCCGTCAAAAATGACGGAAAAGTTGTTTTTTTAAAGCAATTTGTTATTTTAACTCAATTTTAATTCGTTAGTTATTTGTTGTTTCAACTCTTATTGTGTGTGTACTTGGCAATATTCATTACAGTTGAAGTATCGATTTGGGCATTTTCACACACTGTGGCGCTTCCATAGCTGGTGAAAAGACACGCTCTAGTCTTTTATTATTAGAGACATAGTTGTTTTCATTATATGCGAAATGTTTCGTATACTAATATTTATACGTATACTTTCGTATACTACGTTTCAACATTCGCGACATTTGACTTCTAATATTCACGAATTTTTTGGTTACATCACTGGAAAAAAAAAGGAAAATGAAGGATACCGTTCACTATTCTATTTTTTGTATTTTTTTATATATATAAGGAAAGAAATCATTTATTTCGAGTGTATAAATGTACAATGGTTGTTTTGTTAGCTCAAAAAAAATGCGGGAAGTAAAAGTTTGAAGATGTTGATATTTAACAGGTCAAAGAAGAAAGCACGATACACCGAGATCCATTCTGTGATCCCAATTTACTGAATTCTCATTGGGGAATACTTTTTCGTTACTTGATCATTTCTTTTTCAGTTTTATTATTATTATATTTATAATACGATACCTTTGTTCTCGTGTCGGGGAATGAAACATTTAGATATATATACATATACATCTCGTCGATTACACCGTACATAAGCGTTACAATTCGATCAGATAGGAATTATAAGAAACAAAATGGCTGAAAAAAAACATACAATTGAAAAAAAAATTGAAAAACGTAAAAACAAAATTAAAAAAAGTCTTCTTTCTTAAACAAAATTAATAAGAAAAAATGTAACGATACCAATTATGATTTTTTTAAATTAAATTATACATTAAAATATATTTTTGTAAAATATTGAATTTAAAGAAAAAATTGATTTTTATTTTAAAATAAGAAAAAATATTAGTAGCCTATATTTATGGACTTGTGCGATTTTTTTTTATACATATAATAAATTTAATTTAATTTTTTGAGAATTTGTTTTTAAAATTAAAATAAAAATTAAAAAAAATTAAAAACTAGCAAGCACCCATTCTTCATTTTTTGTAAAAACAACATGAAAAAATATTTATATTTTTTAAAAACAAAGTAATTTTTTAAAAAGTATACAAAAATTAACAATTAATTTATAAAAAAAAATATTAATTAATCATATCTTATCTTTGATTTATTTTCATTGTTTTTTAGAATTAAGATTCTTGACTATAGAAAAGACTTAGGAGAAATAGTTTAGAACAAATAGGTGCATATTTTACATGTTGATTGTTGCTTGTTTTTTTTATAAGGTACTAAAAAATGAGGGTGTTTTTAATGGGAAAATGGGGTTTTTCTGTGTGTTTGCATTGCAGAAGGAAAAAAAGGAATTTTTATTATTATTATTATTTTTAAGCAAAATGCATTTTGAGGGCGTTTTGAAGTCTATTTTTGGTGTGAATGTTGGTTTTGCCCTCTGAAGTTAATAAACTTGGAAAACTGTATAGCAAATGATTTATTTAATATCAAGAAATTAAAATTAAATTTAATAATAATAATAATAATAAATAATGATATAATTATAATAATAAAAATAAATAATGTTAAATTGCTTATTAACTGCGGATCTTTGACGGCAACAAAAAATATCAATTGAATTGAATTGAATGCAAACAAAAATGGTCCTCTCTCTTTGTAATTGTAAAGAACGAAAAATGATAAACACCAATGAGAATTTATTTTTATGTAACGAATTTTTTTTTGTATAATTTTATGTATATATATATAATTTTTATATTATAATGTTTTGTATGTGGGTTTTTAAAAAATTTTAACAATATCAAATGGGATTTTTAAAACACGCTATAGCAATTTTATTTCTAAAGTTTTTGCTTTAATTTTCTTTGTGTTGTGGTTTTTCGAAATTTTTAAGTCGGAAAAAATCACAGTCGTTATAGCGAAAAGATTATTATTATTAATTTTAGTTATTTTATATTTATAGTATATATGTACAACAGTAGGCCATGTAAGCGTGATTGGTTTTTCTTTATTTTTATAATAATTTTATTTTTCTGTTGAAAAAAGATCTCCATTTTTGTTCTTTCGTATAACTTTTAGAACATTTTAACTTATAAAATTTGATTTTTCTTTTTAAAAAAGAATTATGGGTTTTTGAAAATGATTAGAAAATAATAAATCAAACAAATATAATAAGCTTCATTTGATATATTTTTTTAATTTTAAACAAAAAAATTATATATAATGTCATGAACTAAATACAGAATGTTGTTATAATAGCGAAAAAAATTAAACTTAAAATTAATTTATTAATTTGGGAATAGAAGAGATCTTGTTTGTGAAGGCAAGCGGTTAGTTTAAGATTGAATTAGTTTTTAATTGACTAAAAGATGGTGCAAATGATTTTGTTTGTTGTTAAAAAATAGAGTTGATTTTTGTTTTTTGTTTTTATTTACCTAAATGATCTTTGAACTCGCTAGAACCAAGTTATTATTATTATTTAATTTTCATACAAACTACAATGATATTATTAGTTATATGTAATTTTAATGTGTGTGTGTTTGTGTGGTTTTTGAAATGTTCACCTTTGTTTTGCAACTTCCCTTGATTTTGTTTCACTCGACGTCATCACAGCATTCGACACTTTCCATCACTAAAGTATTTCTAATATGTATACTGTTATATTTTAGTATACAATTAAAATGTCAATGTTTTGGCGTTTTGTTTTGTTTAAATCATTTGTGGAATTTGATATTCCATTATTTTTGTTGGTACAAAATTGATTTTCACGTTTAATTTTATGGTTTTATATATATATATATATATATACGTGTCGGTATATATTTTCTATATTTATATATATAGATTATTTTTGTATAATACATTTGTACAAAATCTCA
>JAQIWH010003714.1:0-19028 GCA_034695005.1 Cryptops parisi
ATGTTTCTTTACAACATGTTTTCAAATTTTTATCTTGGCAACAGAATTAATATATAGCCAAATTCGGCTCGAATCGGTGTCGAATTCGGATGTGTCGAATTCGGCTCGAATCGATGAGCTACTTCCGTCAGTGACCGCTACTTCCTTTGGTGAGCGTTGATGACATACTTTCGTCTATGACAGATCTAGACAACTATTATAGGTAATGAAAGTTCCTTGCTGCTCTTTAAACACGCACAGCTCAAACCGCTTAACCTAGAAACGTGAAATTTGGAAAGTGCATTGTTTTCATAACGTAACCACCGACTAAGGAAAGATTCGAAATTTTGTCCTGAAAAAGGGGCATAAACTTTTTTTAGAGGACATACTTATATCTCAAAAGCCCAAGATGCTACATACGTGACAATTGATATTTAGATCCTCCTTTGAAAATAAAGACACGCATGTTTCATCGTTTTCCAAAAATTCAGTTAAGGGGGCGAAAAAAAGGGGGAAGGGGATGAATTTTTTTAAGAGGATATTCATATCCCAAAATTTGAACATGCTACAGATGGGGGGGGGGTAAGCGTTTCTTCTCTCCCCCCTTGGGAAATGGATTGCACTTGATATATCTTATTTTTACTTGTTATATTTGTTAAATAGCAAATACTGTTTTGCTTCCCCCTTGGTCAGAAAGTGCGCTTCGCCACTGCTTAGGGTGACATCTGGTGATAACGATTTCAAGATGCATATTTATCTGTAATATATAAAGTGTTTTGTTAAAGAATTATTTTTTTTTTTTTATGTAGGTTACTTGTTTGTTTGTCTTTTATATTAAATTTGCTATATGTTTTTGTTATGTTTTTTCAGTTTGATTGCACTAACACTCTTAATGACCAGCTACTAGAAAACGTTCATGTACAAACAGAAGTTGCCGACGGTTTTGAGGTTGTGAGTCATATTCCGTGTCACCGGTTGACTTGTAACTCGACAGGAACAACCTACACGTTACTGAAATTGCCCGAGAACCTCACAACCAGTAATCTATTTTCACGTTGACTTGTTGTAATAAAACCAGTTCATATTTTTTGCATTGTAACATTTAATTCATTTTCAATTCACATAGTTACGTCGACTTTTAACAATACATTGAAGTTCAAAGTGAAAGACTGCGACCCTAACACTGGCGAGCCGGAGGAAGATGACGACGGATATGATGATGAATATGTGGTGAGTGTTCTATTTTTTTTTTCAAAATTTTTGCACTTAAATTTTTGGTTATACATGTGGGTGTAATTTCAACAACAGTTAGAAGATCTTGAAGTGCTGGTGTGCGATCACATTCAGCGAGTGATTAAACCGAGTTTTGCGTCGGCTTGGGAAGAAGTAGGAGCGTCGAACGAACTGGAAGACACGTTCATACTATCAACAGTGACAACAGTTATAGGTTAGAATTTTTTTATATTATCTAATATATATTTTTTTAATATTATACGTTAATTATATTTTACTATCTTCCTCATATCTACAGTTTTTTTACTGGTTTCCGTGGTTTAAAAATTTTTTTTTTTTGGGGGGGGGGGATTTATCTGCAGATTGTTTTATTATTTTGGTTTTTTAATTTTAGAATTGGTACTGACCATTCAGATACATTCTGTATGTTACCAGCAATGTATAGAATTCAGCAATTTTGTAGAATGCCAAGCCTGGTTTAGACGATGTGTAGAAATTAGCATTGGTATAGTTATATTAAACCAGAATTCAGGTTAGATTTTAATTTAGGCCCAAACTTTGTTTCAAAGTAAATGTTATTAACCATCTTAAGCTTTACTAACCTAAATAGTTTTTATAAAAGATGTTATTTCATATGTTGCCAAAAAGACTACTGTACATTGACTGTAACATACGTATAATTTAAGGGCTGCTGTAATAACGACACATTTCATTGATGCGTTTGGTGATAAGTTATTTGACAATTTTAAATATATTTTGTATTTCAGATGCTGTGAAGAACATCATTCTGTTCCTGGGAATGCAGCCGTGCGAGAGGTCCGACAAGGTTCCCGACGGAAAATCGTCCCACACGTTGTATCTGAGCGGAATGTACCGTGGCGGGTACGACGTTTTAGTCAGGGCGAAACTCGCAGTCATGACTGGCGAGGGGGTCGCAATGAGCTTGGCTGTGCGCAGTTCCAATCCGTACATATCGGAAGTGATCCAGTCGGCTATTGCGTAATCATTCCCGCTGCTCGAATATGTGTTATTTCCTTGTAATAGTGCTTTCACTTTGTTGTATTGGCATAAAACGTTAATTTAATCTTGGAGAATTTTGTATTGTACTTGGATGCATATTTCGTTTCAGTATCCAATAAACTTTCACGTGGTGTAATTATGCTAGCTCATGATTTTAGTTAGTGTGGTGTTTCAGGTGCTTAGTGTTAAGCATTTGCCACTGGCACGTCGTCGTCCTACAGCCATGGGTGCAATGTGGTCATCGTTAACTAAACTAAACTGGTGGGTATATGCACCATTAGTTTAAGGAAGACACTAGATTTATCATTAATTTAATACTCTTAACTAATCTAAACTGGTGTCTATACCCATAGACATGTGGCATTCTTATATCGTTGGCTGCTGCTTAACACAAGTACAGTTTTGTTTTGACTAGAAGTAGACCCGTGCTGTAGCACTGGGGCATGAGATAGAGGTTCCAGGGTAGTAATACAAATTTGAGATTCATAACTACAAAAGTAACATATTTTCATATTTTAAATTTACAACCAACTCTCATCTAGTGATGACAATTATGACTCTGGTTTCAATTTTAACCACCACCAATAACAGCTGACTTCAGGATTCTGCATGATGGGCGGAGCTAAAGCATTTATGATAACCACATATCTGAAAGATTATTATAAAAAATTTTGTTTTTTTTATGACTAATTTTTGTGTAAATTGTGGAATAGGATTTTTATTATTATTATTATTTTAACTTTTCTAAATTTTCTGAAAGTGTGTTAAAAAAATTAAGCATTGACGCATATGAAAAAAGGTTTTTTATTATTTAAATTATTGCCAAAATAGAATTTAGTTACGTGGTGATATTAACTTAATATCGTAATATTTTATTTTTAATACGTAGAATTTGTTTTTAAAATGGTTATAAACGTTTTGAGCTGAAAAATTTCAAATTTTACACATTTTCTGTATAAAAACCTACACGTGATCAACAACCTTGATAGCAAAATCGAATACAGAAAAAATAGCATAAACTTATAATTAACTAGCCAATAATAACTAAACATGAACATTGATTACAAAATTAAACAAGAATAAGAGTATTTATTTTGAATACTGTTGTATTCTATAATAGCAAATTCTGCATGCGTTGTAAGAACATCTTACAAGTCAACAAAAAGTACTTCACGAGCCATTGAGGGTGTTCCTAAAAGGTCTAGTAAAATTTTAACCACACATCGAAACAAATCAACTTACATAAACATGGGTCCAGAAATGTTTCCTTTTTGAGATAAAGTCAAATAAATGCATAGGGTTATTGTCTCATAAAAACTGGATATGTAAATGAGTAGGCATTTCCAGACCCTCATACGGATTTTTCTACTTTTTTTTTTATGGCAATTTGAAATTTAAATAAACATCAAAATTTAGTTAAAATTTGACTAGAGCTGCATATTTAAAAATAGAATCGATTTTTTAGCTTTTATTTTAATTTAGTGGCTGCTTTGATTTGCTTTTCTGAATTTGAGTATTAAACGACTTCATTAATTCTAGGGTTTCTCTAGGCGCTTCCCACTGCACGTAATGGCCAATGTCATGTAACACCGTGATTTTTAATCCGGGAAAGTGTTCCCTACAAATAAATATTGTAGACATTTAGTACAAATTCTTCATTGGAAGATTAAAATAATAATTAAATCATAAATCAATCACAAGATAATCACCTGTAACTATCTTCGAATGGTGGCGGATTAACTGGATCTTGTTTCCCGTATATCATCTGCACTGGAAAATCCGCTTCTTGCAAACTGCGAATCCACCGTTCTTTATTTGAACGTCGTTCAGGGATGTATTGTATCAACCTACACTAGACAAACAATTCAATTACAAACATTTAAACTACGTATTTTAGTACAACCTGTTAACCTGGCGTGTTACTGTGCTTTTGTTTGAAAACTAAACTTTTAAAGTATTTCAGTGATTTGATGGATAGCATCTGGAGTTAAAATTTGACAAGATTTTTTAGGAACACCCTGTACGTTACTAGTAACATACAGGGAAAAAACAACTGGGTTCACTCACTTTCCGCAAGCTAGCTCTCCGTCGTTGTACCGAAACTGAATCCACCAATTCCAGAGATCGTCGTTAGACGGTTGGGTATTTGGTCCAAATGTTCTTGCTAATCTATGTAAAAAATAAACATGAAAATTTAAATTCATAAAAATTATGGAACCCCCCCCCCCACACACACACACAGAATTTGAAGAAAGATTCAGTGTATCGTTTTCAGTTTCGTACTTACGATATCTTAAATATCCAATAGTTCATAAATGATGTCACCAAGGGTGATATAGACGGATACAACAAGAGCTAAAATATATATATGAAATTCATATTATAAATCTTTTACATTATAAATTATTTATATCATAATTTTTTATATTAACTTATATTACACACAGATTTAAAAGTCTCTATACATAGGAAAATGCAACCATTTTTAAGATTTACTGGATGCATTACCTATAATAAGATATAAGGAAATACCTAAACAAAATGTTCATTTATGTATAAAGGCTTTTGGGACACCCTGTATATGATGTTAATATACATTAAATTTGAATATGTACCTTTTGCACAAAGACTGGCTTATGCGCATCAGGAATTATACCTATTGAAAATATGAAAGTATTGATTGTAAAACGTTTATAATATGTCGAAAATGTATAGTTTATTGTACTATATAGGGTGTTCCTAAAAAATGTGGTCAAATTTTAACCACAAATGCTACACATCAAAACAAAGCAAATGCATAGTCATTTGCATACCTACATCAAGTATCTGACAATACATCATGCAGTTATAGGACTTCATCCTGTGTTATCTCAGATGGGAAGCATTTCTGGACTTTAGGGTTTATAGGGTGGATTGCTTTTTATTTAATTTGTTTATTTGTCCATAAATTTTACATAAGAGATTTACTTATGCTTTGTTGTGATACGCATCATCTGTAGTTTAAATTAGGACTAGACTTTTCAGGAACACCCTGTATAGTACGTTACCTCCATTCAGCAATGTTAATGATTCAATGTTGAGCATATCGGTTTGATCTTGTTTTCTGTTTTGATTGTACCTGAACAAAAATAGTTTTAAAAAGAATGTATCAGCATAAAATTTTATTTCATTCAATTTTGACTATGTAGCAAAAGAAGCGTTCAATATTGATGTAAATTAATTAACATCGCAATCTATGTATAAAAATATATATATATATAAACACACCGATAAGTTATTTCTTGAGCTATTGTATCTCCATAGTCGTGCGATAAGATATGAATCCGTTTAATGTCGAGTGAACTGAGCAAGGCTTCTACAGCGTCTGCTTGCTGGAAAATCGAATAATTCTGCTCTTTCTGAAATAAAAATGTCAACAAATATTTAAATATTCACTATACAGTTTTTCAAATATAAATATTAGCCATACAAATGATGTTTTAACTTGGTTAAATGATTTACAGTCTTGTTTCATAGGTAGACATAACCCAACTGTGTTGAGATATATCAACAACCTGTATTACACACCTCGATGAATTGACTAGATGATGGAGTGATGATATGATGAGTTGTCTATTTACAATAAACCACAACTAATTTTAAATATAATGAATTGTGTTTTACACAATTAAATGATTGATTATGTTTTGATAATATTTAAATTAATAATTTGTGTAACATCTCATTTTTACAATACTTAACTGGTTTCTGGCTGAAGCCCAATCCAATTGAGTCGGGAGCAATAATACGAGAAAACTGCTGTTTCAACCCACTATATATCTATAGAAATATTATAAAATCATATAACTATAAATTATACATTAAATGATAAGTTATTTTGTTTTAAATATGTAATAATTTAAATTTAATAACCTTTTCCCAATCAAAACTAGATGTTGGAAATCCATGTAAACATAATAGAACTCCATCTCCTGAACCTACGTCATCTGAAAATAAAATTTGTTTTAATTATTAATTGATATTTTATTATTAAAATATTAATTTTAGTTAAATTAATATTAATTAATTTAAATAAAATTAATTTCAGTTATATGAATATTATTCAGTATATGAACAAAATATTTTTTTGTATATTTTGTGTGCAAACAATATAATTTTTCTGTATAAAATAACTGTATAAAGTTCCTATAAATTATTATAAAATAATTTATATATATATTTTTTTATATAATTATATTTATTATATAATTACAAATTTGTATATATAAACAAATTAATTTTCATAAAGTTTACTTTCTACTTGTTTAAAAAAGTGAGTTGAAAAAGTTGCTTTTGAAAGTAAATAAATGTCGTTAATGTTTTTACTACATTTAATGCTAGCTGTATAAAGTTGTAATTTATTATATTGGTTAACAAATACCACCTCTGTAAAATATTTGATATGGAATTTTGTTGTGCTTGTCAACAAACTTAAAAAAGTGTCCATTTTCCTTCCATTCGTAGAGTTCTTCACTCAAGCTTGGCGGTGGCCAATTAATGTAAATTCCGGACAAAATAGCTATAAAAATCACCGAAAAGGTAGAAAACTTAAACAACGAACTTGTTTTTATATAAAAACTTCCCCAAGACTTCGCCATTGCTTTTTTATATAATCAATGGCAGTAATCTTGATAAAGGCTAATTAACAAAAAAAAAACCATTTTATCTCTAAACATCCCGCTGCACTTAGTCTATAACAGAAACACCTGCTGCGATTTAAATTAAACGTTGCGAATAGCGCGATCTGTAATTTATTGGTAACTTTTCTAATGTTAAATTTCGCGCTAGATTTAGTTAAGTTTGAGATGTTGGCTGTCAAATTGCGATTTTGTCGCTAAATCTAGCTACTTTTCAATATGCGTTACATCAATTTTTTTTTTTAAATTTTTAGCTGCTAATGACAAGTTTAACTACTTTCACTTGCTTTAGTATTTTTTGTTTCTATTTTGAAATACATACAGTACAGTAAATGATTTTTGACTGCATGGTTTTTTTTTAACCAGTTTTATTATTTATAGTAAACATTTCAGCGACTTTTCGTTTTACAATTTAGTGACAATTAGCAAGTTTGAGCTTTACAATTTAACGACTTTTGTTTTTTTGGCCTTTTAATTTAGCGACTTTTCGTTTTAGAATTAGCGATATTTACAACGTTTTGCTTTACAATTCAGCAACAATCAGTAATGTAGCGACTTTGGCTTTCTATTTTACCAAAATTTACGAGTTTTTTCCTTAAAATGTAGCGACTTTTGCTCTTTATCAGTTTTATAGCTACAACACACTTACGCATGCGTTGTGAGTAGCACAATATCGAATGCGTTGTTATAGTTTGCGCGCGAATCAGTTTGTTACATTCCTGAGCGAATTATGATGGCTAACATCAAAAAACCATCGGATGTAAGTTAAAAACAAAGAAAATAGAATTTATAAACTGAATTGAGAGTATAATGATGATGTGAAATTTATATTGACACAGGTAATGAATAAGAAAATGCCCGAAAATCCTCGGTATAAACATGTCAAGCCAGTCGTTGACTCAGGTGCGTTTGTTGACAAAACAGACGATTGTTGTTTAAAAAAATCGAATTGAGACGTTTATAATTTTATATCAGTGAGATACGATTTGAAAGGTTTAGTCTGT
Source organism: Cryptops parisi (assembly GCA_034695005.1). Classification (NCBI taxonomy): domain Eukaryota; kingdom Metazoa; phylum Arthropoda; class Chilopoda; order Scolopendromorpha; family Cryptopidae; genus Cryptops; species Cryptops parisi. Next base: position 7,913 of record JAQIWH010003714.1, read on the forward strand.
GTAATTTGTTATTGGTTCATCATAAATGGAATTGGAATTCTATAAATTCAAATAAATTAAAATACGATAAAAATTAAACTTACTATTGTGATGCAGTAAAGCCTAACTAACCACACCCACCTGTTTCCTATGCTATTTTGAAAATAAATTAATTTTAACTCTTTTTATCAATAATTTAAGACTACCAGCCAAATTTAAATATATAAAACGAAGAAAAATTCATGTGTAATTTGGAATTATTGTGGAAATATAAATTAATGATGATATATACTAGTGATAAAAAAATTGGTAATGAAAAATAATAATAATAATAAATAAATTGGAATAATAAGTAGATAATGATTGTTCAGTTTAATTTTGATGCTGTTGTTGAATTTTCACTTTACATAATACAGTGAGTTTCTGACTTACCAACATGCAACCTACTTTGCATCAACAAATGTACGCTTACCCAGATTTATGAGCAATTGTTGTTCCAATTATGAACATGTGTTATAACAGGAACAGTCGGTATTAAGTACTGAAAAACCAACTTAATGAACAAAAAAATTCTATTTCAACCCATTTGTGAGTTACTGTAGACTACATGCCAACTTTCTCAAAAATAAAATCAATATATAGGACATAAATATACGTAACTAACATTAAATATTAAAACACTAATATACTTTTTATCATTTTGCTATAAATAAATAAACTTTTGTTTTGATGAGTGGTCATTTTGGTTGATCAGTGGTATTTTGCTTAGCGTTAACAAATTTTATTTGTTTTTAGGAGCAAGTTTGAGGAGGTATTTAGATGTCATTGAAGATCTAAGAAGAAGTAGGTTTTCCCCATAAATGTATAAAGTAGTGTACATATTGGATCATGCCTATGATAAATTTTTTTTCAACAGATTTCAAGTATCGCAAGGATGAGGTTTTTAAACGAATCAAATTGCAGACACTTGTTAGTCTTGTAAGTATCTTTATTATGTTTTTTTTGACGTCTTGGTATTCAATTCTAGAAGCTAAGACTTTTTTTGTTATATTATTTTTAGATGGTTGAAGTTGCAAAGTTGAATCACAAGAAAATGCAGCAGAATCGTGAGTTTTATAGATTTCATCTTCGTATAGCTTTTAATAAACAGTAGTTTGAAGATTATTAATTTAATAGAATTGGATAAACGTACATCTCATGAAGAAAATAACAACATGGGTGGAATGGAATTATCTGACCAAGTTTCAAAACAGCCCAATTTGCAAAGGTATAAAATACTTTTGTTTTTTGTTGTTATTTTAATCTACATTTTGATGGTAATTGGTAAGTAATTAAAAAATGGTTTGTAGTAGTTGTGGTACAGTAATAAATATTATTTTGATTTCGTTCTGATTAAAAAGCAATATATGATAATGGTAAAGGAAAAAATTCATTTTGAACAAGTTACTGTGAAATATATTTTATTAATTTCTGTGAAAATTTGAATAATTATCGCATTGTGGATGAAACCTAGTTTCCCATTTTTGTTTTAATGTTTCACTTGCTTTTCCTTAATTTTGGTATTGCTTGCTTATATAAGAATATGAACTTGCCTTTTTTTTTAAACTTGTTATATCTTAAACATCAAGTAAATGCTAATTTCCAAGTCTTGTCTCTTTTTATGATAATCATAGTTTGATTATGGGAATCGGAGAAATGGATTCAAAAGGTTCCAAATCTAAAGAGGGTATTGCTGAGCCTTCTGACGATCCATATATACTACTCGATGTTCGAAACGAAGATGAGTTCTCTTCCTGCCATATTGTCACAGGTGCAATTAACTTTTGTACATATGGGCAGTATAGTAGTTTATAGTGGTGTATTTAATGTTGAAAAATTTTGGTGAATGACTTTGTAGCCGAAAACTATCCTGCATCCATGTTATCAAGGACCATGAACTTCGAAACCAAAAGTTTACTGAAGTTTGTATCCTTGGAAACCGTTTTCTCATAGTTGCACAGAAATAACTTGGGCATTGAATCTTTGTTTATGCTGTTTTGTCGTTTCTGCATTGTAATATAATTTAGCTGTAGTGATGATGCGTTTTCTGCTTGTTCTGGTTTCTTTTATTTCTAACATTAGCTTTCGTTATGATATTTGAAGATAAATCACTCCTAAGTTTGCTACACGCACTCTGTTGGATGAATGATACGTTCACTGGTAGCTGTAATTTGATGCATGGAAATAGTTATTTTTTCAATACATTATTCCTGCATCTTTTTTGGCACATAAATACATTGGAAAACAACAAACACATTCGACTATTACAATACTGTTTCTTGCACACACCACTTTTCTTATTGGTGTAATGTACTTTGCTAAGCACTGTCTAGTAATTGGATCCCAATTTTCCATAACACTCTTGATTAGAAAAATCAACCAGGTAAAATCATAGTATTGTATGACGAAGAAGAACTGAAGGCCCCCAAAGTGGCAACGACACTCGTGCAGAGAGGCTACGACAACATTTACATGCTCTCCGGAGGTAAATCTTGCGATATTTTTCATTATTATTCTCAAGTGTAAAATTTGTGAATACAGTATCAAGTGTTGTTTGTAGGGTTGAAGTATGCAGCTGAAAAATTTTTGTGTGGGCTGATAGTTGGGATCCTACCTTCCACTTGTAACAACAAGGCAAAGTACAAACGTAATATAACTTCCGCCAGTTCGGTTTCCAGTGCTGCTAGCTTCAAAAGAATGCCCATGACCGATACGCTGGATGTCAACAATATCCTTGATGTATAGTTTAGTTGACTTTTATAATGAATCATGGGTATGGGTAGATAGCATGTAGATGAGAAGTGGGTATTTTTCTTCATGGAATTGAATTTTGTTACTGAGCAGTATTGAAACCATGCATTACATGTTTTTATTTAATTAATAATTTATTTATTATTATTTTTTAAGATCCTGAACGAACTCAAAAAGTTTAATTTGAAAAACTGATTTTACGTATGGTTGGTTTGTCCATAGGGCTACATACTATTCCGATTGGTTCATAAAGCTCGGTAACTCTTCTAACTTGGTCCAGCAATATAATTCTTAGTCTATGCCTAGATCATAACTTAGTGGCCTCATTTCATGCTATAACTTAGAAATTGGAAAATGTGAGTTAGTTCACTATGGTTTAACACAATCCATATATCAGTTGCAATGGATTACAAAGAATCTGTTTTGTTTGTAGATTAGTCTAATAATGCAGTATAGTAACTACAGACCATAAATTGAAGACTTGCAGGGAAGAACGTTGTATGTCACAAAATAACAGTTTCGAGTAAGTCACAAAAAAAATCCTTGTTGTCTGGGCAATGTTCGCAATGAACGCAAAAATTTTACTGTCAGGTTCACAGCGATGTGTTATTGTCTAACTGGTGATGGCACCACCAGCTTAGGCCAAATGTATAAGGAACATTTTTTTTTCATTATAATATCCATTTTGATTATTATTTTTATTTTTTTTTTGGCACTTACAACATTCTTATGGGCAAGTTGTTTTTGTGCAACAAAGCAACAAAACTTTTTTGTTTTGCTTTCTTTATGGAAGCTTCTGGTAGGTTGTATTTACTCTTTGCAAATGAATGGAAAAGTTACCTTAACCTATTATTTAACGTGTGACACTTCTCGAACAGCAATTGCAGGGACTTTTTGTAGATGGAGAACTTGCGTGTTCAGGTATGACACTGCTGCATAATTTTATATTTTTTCTTGTCATTACTACACTTAGAGTTTTTCTTTTGCACTCTGTCAATGTTTTTTTCAATCACTACAAAAAACTTTTAGTCTCAGGGAAATCGACCACATCTTCAACAATTACCAGAGGTTCCGTTATGTCCAAAATGTCAAAGACGACAACTGCTACTAACAGTTCGAGGATGGAAAGTCGATCTAAACCGTGGAAATGAACACTTCTCTGTGTTTCTTCACATGTCCGTGCCTTTCTTCACTACATGTGCCTACACTGTACCTTTTTTAGAGCAGATTTACATCCCAGTTGTTTATCGTATTTATTTCATTAATTTATTTTGAAATATTTTATATATTGTAAAAATTTTAAGAGTTGACTTTAGTTGACAAATGCCTTGTTGACGGTGCGATTTGAAAAATCCTCTCAACTTGGTAAGATTTGAGAAAATAAATGTGCATAATGACATGTGATTTGGCATTGTATCGTGTATATATATATATGAGTTGTTTATCACAGTATAGTAATTTGCCATATACAAGTCTGGAAAAATAAAAGACCATATACAAAGCATTGTCTATTAAAATTAAGCTGTTAAAAGTTTTAACAGCTCATTTGAGACAACATACTTAAAACCACTTCCAAAAATCCAAAAATGCTGGAAAAAAACCACCTGAAAAAAAAAATCTTGGGTGCGCCTCGGATTATTTTGTGACTAGTATAAAGTATACTATTTGGATACCGTGAAACTTCTTTAAGCGGACCACCCAAAGTGGTCCCCGAATGTCGGTACAGTTAAAAACAGTAGCTTTGAATACAATACATGGCATTTTTTAAAGAAACAAAAATGTCAACACTCCAAACGTTTTATTTTAAACTTCGTAGTTTGATTATAGTGAAGATATAATTTTAGTTACGTTTGTTTGTTACTCTTTAATGTTTCATCAGTACATTATACGACTTTGTATTAACGTGTACTGTATTTTAAGCTATTTTCTAACTTTGCATAACATTCAATTAAATATATTTTTTTACAATTTGTACATTAACCAAATCTATTTGTATATGTTCACATTGATACTAAAAAAGTTGTGCTATAATCAAGACCAGATTTCCCATTAGGCCAGGGCCTAGGGCAGCACAAGTGGCATATTTAAACATTAAAATTATGCATTTACGTATACAAATGTCGACTTTTATTAATACCTGCAAAAAATGTTCAAAGATAAAGCATTCAGTGTGGGCCTATGGGTGGGAAATCTACCAAATCCGGCCCTGGCTATAATGTGGCCCCATTAAAGCCGAGTCATTTAAAATACAAAAAAATCATTGGCTCAAAAACCGATAATCGTGCTCAAGGAAACATGCTTTGTAAATTTGTTCAAGTTGACTCGTTAAACTGGTAAAAACATTTAAAGCTAAAAAAATTGTCTGTTGTGGTCCTTGAGAGAGGTAAGCTGGTCCCTGGGGGTATTATTAGTATTAAATCAGTGGGCCCAAAATCCGTTCCGGACAAAAATGGTCCTTTACAGAAGTTTCAAGTTAAAGTAACCCTCGTATAACGCGGTAGTTAGGTTCCAAAAAATGTGTTATACAAATCGCGTTATGTGAGAGTTTGATTGCATACTAAAAGCAGGGTTTCGTTCCAAAAAAACATTTTTTTATTCAATATAATGCTTGATTATAGAGTAAGTACTTATCTATAAAATCAACAATAACTATCGTCATCTGTATTTTCATTAATTGTTTTCAGAATATTGTATTTAACAAACATGCAAACTAAAAATTGAAAGCAAAATTATTGAAAAATACTTTGAATAAGAGAAAACGAAGGGCCCTGAATTTCCTGGAATCAAAGTGATCTTTTGACTTCTTTTCCTTAGGAATTTTGTTAACTTTTTTTTTTACGGATTATACCCACTTGTTTATTATTTTACAAAATAAATGAAATCAAATCTTTTTTTTCGGAAATTTTCATATAACAAACATAAAGAACTAAAAAACCAAAGCACAAATTTGTTAAAATTAAAAATAACTTCACTAACATTATTTTAGCAATGCCAAGTAGGCCTATGCATTTAAATGTCATCACTAATATTAAAATTCTATTCATATTCGTTATTTACCAATTACCAGGTGTATTTTTTGTTGCTTGAACCCTCTTGACATTCCTATCATTTTCAAATTTCACTTTCACTAACTTGTAGTAATAAGTAAAGTACGCGTTATGCAAGGATTGCTACAATTTTCGAATCGCGTTAAATTAAAACCGCGTTGTGAAAGTACCGCGTTATACGAGAGTCCCCTGTATTTCGTATTATCAGCCTTGTGGATGATGAAAATTCAGATTTAAAAAATGCGCTTGTGAAAAGTACGCATTGTACAAGTACAAATTCATGAGCACTTGCTCGTATGTAATGAAGGACACATAATTTATTTTATTAATGGTTTTGTAAAGTACGTACCCTACTATTTTTATAATTGTGTTTTATAATATTTTCAAGATACTTGGCTTATATTGTAAGTAGCCAGAAGTTTTACTGTATAGCAATAGATGGCTCTGTAGTGTCTAAATGCACTTGAAGCGGGATTTGGGGGTACCGGTACACTATTTGGCTTTTCAGGGGGGAGGTGCATCAACTAGGATTTTAGGATCTTTACTGCACCTCTGTGACACACTGTTGGTTAAAGCTAATTTAAATGTTGATTTGCTTTAAGTTTATTTGTCACATATGTGACAAGAGATAAGTATAACAAAAATGTAGATAAGTATCTTTTGAAGTATGGTATGGACATAATGTGTTTATCATTGCCAATGTGTTTTGTGTTGTTTTCCTGTTATGCCCTAGTTCTCTGATCTAGTTCTTCGAATATTTAATAATAATAATAATAATAATAATAATAATAATAATAATAATAATAATAACGTGTCATATTACAAGGAATTTTTTAGATCTTGAATATTTTGGCTATTAATAATGAAGATGCAGTACTTTTCTGTTAGCCGAGATGCACTGCTTGTCGCGCTAGTAGTTAAAGCTAGTGGTTTCAACACGTATTAATGTCATAATTTATGATAAACTATTAAGTGTTGTATATTTTGCAACTACTGGGTATCTTAAACTGGTATCAAGAGACACAGGATTATTCTACTAGTAGTCTCAGCCATTAGCGCCAAAAGCAATGCCTTTTGGCTAACAAAAGTATACTGTGAAGAATGGTTTTTTGTTGTTTTATTCGATATTAAATACCAGTAAATAACGGACTTTCAACATTTCCACTTTTTATGGAAACTGATGTTGAAGAATGGGTTTTAATTTCGTAAAATTGTGTGTGAGACCACAAAATTTTATTATAAAACGATACAAATCTCAGCATCGGTTGTTATTGGCGTGCCATTGGCTAAACAAGTGCATCGTCATGTGACAAAGCATCATGATGTCTTTTGAAACTCTACCCCAAGGCGACCTTGCAAGTGACACGTGATCATTATACTGCTACATGTAATCGAATGTTGCGAAGCAACATGAGATAAAACAATAATGAACAAAAAACTTCCCCGTTATTTTTGACGGGCTACTTACTAGTTATTTAATAGATTGAGATGTTTCCGGCCATAAAAATAATGTTACAAACTGATGTGTATTAAGTGTATATCAAAATGATGTGTGGTAATTAATTATAGGGGAGGAATCAATTCATTGTGTGGATAGTAATGTACCCCCAATTACTGTACAGTGGTCATCCATCTCCGGTACGCTAGGTGGTGAGTTCAACTCCCACTCGTGCCGTGTGGATTCAGTTTGGCGTCTGACGACCGTGGGGGTAGGCTTTCTCGGGGTACTCCTGTTTTCTTTTGCATCATTAAACCTTGCCCTGTTTCATTCATTGTATCCTCATCTCATCATCGTTTAAGCATTTTTTTCAATTTAATAAAGTTTGTGTGACGGCCAAATGACATTCGGTACCTTCTTTAAACTAAGCAGTTCGGGGTCTGACACCACGGGGGCAGGTTTTCTCGGGGTTCTCCCGTTTTCTCTTGCATTATAAAACCCTGTTTTATTTTTATCCTCCCCATCTTATCATCATTTCTGTATTTCTAATTTCAATAAAAGTCTGAAGGCCAAATGACGTAGCTGTAAAAGCCAATCGGTGCCTTCGTTAAATCCCAATTACCTACCTTTAAATTAAGACCATTATAACTTAAATACATGTACAACTATGCATGACCTAGTCACATTGACAAGGCCATGTACAAGAATTTGGTGGTTTCCTTTCCTCCCCTCTCTCCCTGCAATTAGGAAGAAAAAGATTGGAAGTTCATACAATACTTTTACTTGTACAGTATACATAAGCGCACACTAACTAAAATATGCTATGATAACGTTCTTTTCATTCTTATGATAACCTCCCTTCCGAAATCCTGCAAACGGGCCTTTGACATTATAACTGACAATGTATGACGATATGGGGTCCAGTACCAGTATGTTAAAAACTCCAGCCTAAAACTACTTGATTTTCTCGTTTGTTTTTAGAATACGAAACATGCTTTAAGCTGCAAGAGTCAAATGGAACATTTTTGTTTTATCAGTATATAAGAAATTCCAAGTCATGGATGTCATAATGTGAGTTATTTGATCATAATTTGATATGGACCCACTGTGACATCCTGTAGGCTTATTAAACACTGATTTGCTTTAACGTTTGAGATGTTTCAACTGTGCAGTTATACTTATAAGTGAGTTTATGGAATTCGTCGTTTGGAATAGACTTTTTTCTAATTTCAGACATTTATTAATGAGCAAGTCGTAAATAATTTTTCTACAGATTATATTTTTCACCCATAGATGATAGTGCAGTACTATCAGATGATAAATAGCAGTGAACATTATTTCATTATAAAATACACTTTTCATCAATTTAATAAGATCTTTAAGCTTTCTAAAAAGTGCTACAAGTGAATGTGTAAAAGAGCAACAAAAGTTATGAATTACGTATTTAAAGCAGTGTTTTATTATTTTCCTCGTTATTTCGTATTGAACACTAGTTTTCCTAAACTTGGGCACATTTCAAGAATGTTCTCCCAACGGTAACGAGAGCTTACTGTATTTTATAATTGTGCTAGTTGTTGGTTTTGGTGTTTTCTTATTGGGCATGGTATGGGCAAGTGGTGAACTTGAGAGTTGTCACTTTGTAGGTGTAAAGCGGGTCATAGCTTGAATTTTCAAGGGCGTTGAGAGAATCGGTTGGTGCCGGCCTTTAACTCCCATAGACATGGGACATTGTCAAAAATGATGGATTGGCCAGTTTTTCCCTTTTCTTCACTACCTCTTAATCGAACCACGTAGTGTTGAAGAGCCTTTGAAAAATCCCATCGACACCTTGACGGTGCATTTCTAGCCCAAGTGGTGCGGTCTAGTAGATGTCTAAAGTTGCTTATAACTTTTGGGTAACTCGAACTATTGCTTCTTTAAACCATGAGTAGCACGATTCATTCAATTCCAGCCACTCTTATAACAAGTCCTTTTCACTTCAAAATATTTATATACAAAAGAAACAAAATAATTTTCAATTTATTGTCTGAATATCGTCACTGGTTGGTACTTTTGGTGTTTGGATGAAATTCCTATAATTTATTATACCGGATGAATATTTTCGTTAATTATAAAACGCAATTTTTCGATTTACAAAGAAAAGTTTGCATACAAACAATGTATCTTTAAGGAGAGGTGTATTCAATTCCTTCAAATTGATGAATGAATTTTTTTGTCACCTTATGGATTCCGGAAGTTCAGTAGTTTTTGCTTTCTCCTTGCTGCTTTTTTATAATCTACATATTCCCCCTCTTTCTTTCTATTTTTTTTTTGACTCCCAGGGTCCGTTTTCTTTTTACTGTACCTTGAATGAAAGTCCCAATCCCCACATCACAAGTCAGTCCACGAACGTTTTTCGAATTCGGTATAATTCAAATACATTGAAGAAAATGAACAAAAAAAGTCTCCATTTGCATAGGCACTCAGTCTAGGCTTAATTTATGGAATAAGTTGTTTTTGTATTGTAAGGTGTTTTTTTAGTCTTACATAAAGAGTTGAAAGTATTTTTTTAATGGGTGATAGTTAAAAGAGGGAGTGTTGGGTTGGGTGGGGGCTATATTTGTTAAGTAAATTTATATGCAAACAGTGTAACCACCATAGATTACGGTACCGGGTACATAAAAAACGTTTTATACAAACCGTATGTTTTTTGTTTAGGATTAGTAGTTTTTTAAAAGAATAGTGTATTAAGGATATACAAAGTCTTGCTTTTATAACTTTTATAAATGAATCGATTTTTTTTTATATCGGGTTAAAGTCACATTTTTTGCTAGTTTAGGTTTTTTAGCGTTTCTGAATCTACATTAGTAGAGCTACATTGTATCGTGGCAGGGACTAAAATCACATCATTTACACGTCAGCTATAGAGAATTAAAAATTACGTTTTTTATTAAAAAAAAGGGGGGTTTAAGTCCGGACTTGGACCCTTATTGGTTATCTTCATTTACTGCGCTTCGCTACAATACTGGCTACGATGGCTGGCGAAATTATCACGTCAAATCACCTTAGCGCGTTGTTTCTACTTTCTATCGCCATTGCAGACAAACTTCAAACCGTCTTAACTCCGGAAGAAAGCTTCCGACTCCATGTTTATAAGACATTTTCTACTTGTTTGTGTCCCCAGACCTTATTTTCAAAGTTCGTATAGATCATTTCGATACACTCTGGAATTTGGCTCAATTTTTTATAAATATACAGTTTTTCATTGTTCATTTTATTGTTTTTATTGGATTGGAATAATTTTATGTTCTATAAGATAAATAATAAACTTTTCCATGATATTTTGTCGAAATATAGATGTTTCGTTCTTTAGGATTCTATATGTGACCCATGTTAAAGCAATTTTTTCAGTAAATTAAAGCAACCTAAGTTCACCAACTTTGACGCTCGTTAAAACTAATAAAGAGTTGGTTTTGTTTATTTTTATGTAGTTACAGTATCGCCAAGGATGTGGATAATAAGATCATTTTATGGAAATTATGTGTTTTGCAGTTTTAGTTGTGTGGGATAGTTTTTTCGTGTTTCCCAAAAATTTTCCTCACAGGAGTTAAGCCTGTTTACAAAAAAAAAAGGATTCAAAGGGTTGTTTTTGAAGAGTAGGCATATCTCTATAATTAAAAGACTCCAATCTGCGTACGTGCGTGCGTTCTCTCTTTTTATTTAAGCATCGTCATATGACACTACCTGACACGTGCAGGGCTGCTGTGTTTAGTCACATTTGTGACTAGGCTGACTTCTAGCTCTTATACTGTAGATCAGCGGTTCTCAAACTGGGTGCCGCGGCACCCTTGGGAGATGCGAAGTTTTTTCTGAGGGGCTAAGC
>JAQIWH010003715.1:0-19027 GCA_034695005.1 Cryptops parisi
TTAGACTACATCAGAGTTTTGAGGGGCCTGCAAATCATGTTGCGCTTGGGGCCCTCCAAATGCTTGATCCGCCACTGTCCAGCCCAGCGGGGTAGCTTTAGCCTTTCGTTATTCCATACTATCACCTGCCATAGAATAACAGATGAGCTGAAGCTGGCCCGCGGGGCTGGAGCCAGCCTGTAACAGGCTCAGCACGCCAAGTGGGTTAGGGCAGGCTGGAATGGCTTTGTGCAAGGCTCTAGTTAGAAGGTAGCATTACACCTAACCATAACTGGGCACAAGTTCGTTAATCGTTAATTTACGAAGTTAAAAAATTGATTAACGATTTAACTTTTAAGTTAACTTGAAAAACGTTAACGGACTCATTAACTTCGATTACAATTTCTGCTGATTCAAGTCCGTTAACTTAAGTCCGTTAACTCAAATACGTAGCGTTGTCGGTTGAATCAATGCCAGTAACTCTACACCCTACGGATGCATACTCTGTTGCTGTTGAATTCGGGTTGTACACTTAATGAGTTATCTCGTTATACAAACATGATTTAAACAACGCTTTGCTTAACGGTCGTTTTTGTTTCTGTCACTAACAATCACTATTCGCCGTTATCTCCGTGTGCCACCGACGAATGACACGTGCGATTGCGAGAATAACAACGTAGATAGAGGAATGAGGAATAAAGCATTTGCAATTTCTTATTTACTGTACGAAAGATTTTATCTTTTAATTTACCAGTCATATAGAACTTTATACTTGTTGATATTTAATATTTACAAATTATTATTTTTAGTTTTAATGTACAGCACATATCATTGTTTTTAGTAAAATCAGAACTATATATGAATATACAACCGAATCTTAATCCGAATCTTAAACCAAAGCGTAACAACGTTTGTTTATACGCGTTAAATATTTTCACCCATTTTTTCTTAACTTCACTTTGTGTATGAGTACAATAGTTAGACAGACACAAAATCTTGGAAAGCTTTTTTTGGATTTCAACAATAGCAAATGCATATAACCATGCCAACTTGTTTTTATTATTAGCAATATGGCTGCCCAACACCAACCATCAATGGTCGTCCTCAACAATGTACAATATATCATACTGTTTAAAAAACCAAAACTCAATGTCAAAGAAAAAATAAATCAGTTTCAAATGTTTTCATCATCCAAGCAAAACAAACTTTCCCCATCCAACGAACATGTTCAAAAACGTGTTTTTAAATATCACTCGTTAATCACTGATTTTACTTCATTTGTAATGAAGTACAATCTATGAGCCGAGCATAAACAAATTTTAACATTTATAATTTATAATTGATCCAAAGAATCCTGATAATAAGGAATAATAAATATCTTCAATTTGTCCGATTTAAATTTTATCCGTTTTTAAAAAATTATTTAGCATCAGTAGTCTATTGTGTTTATTTAATCAATAAACACAATTGAATAATTTAGTTAATTCATTAAATATTGGGTTTTATTTAAAAAAATGTCCTAACTTTTCATGTCCTAAAAAAACCTAAACCTAAAAAAAGAACCAATGTATAAAATAGCCTCTTTCAACTCAAAAACATTGTTTTAGCCTTAAACTTTTAGGGATGAAAGCTCAACGATCCCAAAAAGACTTAGTTCATTTTAGGTGGGTTTTTTGTAAAGAAAAAAAACATTTTTTTCGTTAACGGATTAACGGATTCGTGAACTTCCGATACATTGTTAACGAATTAACGGATTATTGATTAACGAAGTTAAATTTCTCGTTAACTGTGCCCAGCTATGCTCTAGTTCAAATAGTCTGGTGTGTAAAGTAACTCTTGTGTTGGTTTAAGCATCTGGGAAGTAATATGAATTAATCATAAAATCATTTTTAAAAATAAGAAACACTGTTAGTGTACTTTTTGAATTATAACATTTCGTTTCATGTTTAATGAATGTACTTTGTTCAACAGAATGCGGAAATTCATTTGAAGATATTGGTAAAAAAATGGTAGGAGGCAAGGATTTTGATAACTACGCTTTGCCCATGGTAGAGTTTATGAGCTTTAACTATGAAGGGGTGAATTTTCTGTAGGCCTTTCTAATAAGCTTAAACAATTACAGAAAACATTTTTACTTGGTAACTGTAGGTAGTGATCTTGGTGAAACCTGAAGGTGACATACTTTGTGCTGGCTGTCTTATTCATCCAAACTTTGTGCTGACTACTTCTAGTTGCTTGGAAGGGTAAGATAGTGTTTGTGTAATGGGTTGGCTATTTTTATTGGCTATATATCGTTTAAATGTTTAAACTCATTACCAGCGAAAAGAATTTTAAGGAACATATTTTACCTTATTGACCAGGTAAATTTATTCTATACATGCATAATGTTACGCTTCCCTCTTAAAGGCTTCTTTAGTTATAAAAAAAAGGAAAGTGCAAAAGACACTTAGGTCTATTAGTTGCACAACCATTTCTAACCACACTTAATACGTGTGACATTCCGACCTTTCTTTTCTACCTGTTGAAGCCTCTAAGAGGAAGACGAAACACTTTGATGCTAAAAAATGGTCAGTAAGGTAAACAGCTTTTCTTCCAGAATATTTTACTTTTGATAAAGTATGTGGTAGGTAATTATAGTTCTGAAACCAAATGCTTACAAATTTAAAAAATTTCCTGGTTTCAATACAGTTGTTATCACTAAGGGATTTTTTTTTAACAAATATTTTTAGTGTAACACAAAACTACATAGTGGTCGTACTTGAAAATTTCGATCCAAAAGCAAGAATGAAAAACAGACATATAAAAGTACTGCGAATCATATCACATCCTGACTATCAATTAAATGTTAGCAGCACCGACTACGATATTGCGCTTGTTGAAATTCCTTTGGCATTTGAGGGAATTGAAGCTTCCCACTTGCTGTGTCTACCACCCGAAGATTTCAACATCAACGAAATGACAGGGGAATTGTATGGATGGAAAAGAGCCCGCTCAGGTTCATAGAAATAATTATTTAAAGAAACAATTTTTGTGTTGAATCTACAGTACAGTAACTTAATGAGTTTTATTGCATTATAGTGTTTTCTTTTCAGGTAGTGGTTCACATGAACTGCAAAGTGTTAGAATCCTGTTACCAGTTATTGATGATGCATCTTGTGAAAGAGCTATGAAAACTGTTTCTTACTCTCCAAGAATGTTCTGTGCTGGAAAACCTGGAATATCCGTTTGCTCTGTAAGTATATATAATTTTTCTTGTTTCATATCGACCATTGCTTTGCACTCCAACATAATTTTAGTCATAAGTTAGATAATAATATTAATATAATGTCCAAATAGTTTTGGAAGTGGGCATAAGTGTGTTGGTGTTACATGTTCATTGTTTTGCCCTGACACAACATTGCATTTTTAGTGTACTACTAGAGGTCTGCCTAATCACAAATGTGACTATTGAGCAAAGGTATATATGCTACAGAGCCTCTATACCTTTGCTATTGAGTCAGTAGATCTTGCCTAAATTGTAGAAAAGTTCAGACGAAATGACCATAAAAGACCTTTTAAGAAAAGACCAAGTTAAATAAAAATAAATCAAAACACCCCTACCCATCCTTTCTATTCCCATTTTACACAGTTCAAAACTACCGATTATCCAATCACACTTGCACACTCTCCCACCTCTTCACACTGACAATTAATCCCCATACACACATCAGATGCTTCCTACCACACACCCTATTTAAAAAACACTTCACACAACAATCCTTCACCTATTAGGTGACTATGAAAACACCAATAGAAAGGCAGGGAAAAGCCACATGACGGATGCACTCAAGCAGACGTTGGATGTTTAGTAATAGTAAATTCAAATACAGTACCATATCATACATGTAGTTCTCAATTTTTGTGAGATTTATGTTTTACAAGTGAACAGTTTATCATGAGAACCAGAATTTGTGCCACATGAGGCATACATGTACATAAGTGGTAGGAACACAGCAGTTGCAGGGAGCATTCAATAAAATATTATGCACTACTGCACGAAATCACATGTTAGCAACATTGCTTGCCTATAACAATGACAAGGAAACCTTTATCTCGTATAATTAGATGGTACTTGCATGAATTGAAAACTCTATATATGAAAATGATCCTAAAACAGTTACTGATTAAAAAATTTTTGTTGTTATTAGGCAGTAACCTATTAAGCTACTAATACTTACATGCTTATGAAAGTCACTCAGTCTTTTGCATTTTTTTATCCTAAACATCGAATCAAATATTCATTGACATAGTGTCTGATATAATAGTTTGGATTAAGTGCTTAAACGAAACAAAGTATGCTGACCACTATTTCTGGCACTTTATTTCAGAAAGATCGTGGGGCAGCAATGGTAGTTACAAATCCACCTAGAAAGCGCACTGTGATTGGTCTTGCTTCCATCGTATTGGATAAAGATCAACCTAAATGTGGATCTGCCCCTATTTTGTTCACAAGAGTTTCTAGTTATATTGACTGGATCAGAACATATGTTAAGTGTACATAAACTTATTGGTACTGAAATAGTTCAGTGCCAAACTTGAATTGATAATCATTTATTAAATTATTGAAACAGAAGTTTTTCAATGAGAACAGCTGGTTATTAACATTGTTTTATGTTTATGATTTTCAACACTAGTAGGAACATATGCATATATTTAACACAGACAAATGTTTTTATAAAACAAATTTCAATTTTTTTTTCTGGTTTAAAATGTCCAATTCAGTTCTTTCAGTTTTATCCGTGAGTTTCAGTCATATGTATGTGAAAATCTTTCCATAGATGAATTTGAATGCACATGCAAAATGCCTAGATTAGATAAATACTGTAGCGTGCCTTCTGACAGGTTGGTGATTTGATCATCTTGTAAATGAAGGTTCTTCAGATTCGTAAGTCTTGCGAAGACATCATCATCAAAATTAATAATTGTGCTTTCATTCAAGAACAGAGTTTGTAAGTGACTAAATCTAGCTAATGATTTTTTCGAAAGGGATTCAATATTCGCTCCATCAAGATAAAGTACTGTCAAATTCATTGGTAGTTCTTCGAGGACGGAATCGTTAATTGTTTGATATCCACAATCAAGACTGAGATGATGCGAAAATTTCAAGTTTATCAGAGACAACTGGTGATGAAATGTAGAAATGTTGAAAGATTCACTTGAGCAATCATGTGCAACATACTCCTTCTTCTGGCATACTAAACCATCATTTTTGCTTCCATACAGTTCAATGCTGAACTTGTTTATTCTCATGTCATCACTTAGACATGTTTTATTACTTTTAGAATTTCTTAGTTTCAGCATTTTGGACATATAATACAGTTTACTATGATTCGAATGTGTATCTTTGATCAAGTTTGCCGAAATTTTAAAATTAATCTTTGAGAACTTCTTCCAATCTTCAGGCCGGTTTCCTAATGCATATCGAGAAATACCATGGATTTGGGTTCCTGATAAACTTAACTCCTTGAGGTTAGTGAGATCTGATAATGCATAATCGCCAATGGTTATGTGGTGGTTATTCTTAAGGTTGACACTGATCATTGATGGGCACAATGACTTTTCCGTCAACGTGTATATTTGATTATTTTCCAAGCTGATATGCTGCATGATGAATGCATGTCGCACATTAGTTGCATCCGTAAAATTACAAAGATAGTTTGTAGATAGATCCAACTTTTCTAATGACGTTGGTAGAAAAGCATAGTCGATAGTTCTGAGTTGGTTTCTTGATAATTGAAGTTGTTTCAGGTTTCCAAGACAAGCAAAGTGACCTACTGTTTCGTTGTGGTATAAGTAAGCGATTGATTTGATTCTGTTCCATCTCAAATTCAAGAGCACAAGTTCTTGGCTGTTGCACAATGAATCTGGATCAATGGTTTCAATATTGTTGAAATCAAGCAAGAGAGTCTCGACAAAAAACAAAGCAGAAAATTCTGGCCCAATTTGTTTCAATTTGTTATGGTTGAGTCGGCATTCTCGGAGATTTTTTAGTGGTCGGAATACGTCAATTTCAATGACTTCTAACTTGTTGAATGATAGATCCAAGTGACGTAGATTTTGAAGTCCTTCGAAAACCCCATCGAATAGCATTTCCAGTTTGTTTTTTCTGAGATCCAAATGGGTGAGGTTGATCAGGTGTGAAAATGGCGAAGTGTTTTCAGACACACGAATGTTGTTCTCACGTAAAGACAGCTTGCGAAGGTTCTTTAAGCTATGAAAGGTCTCGTTGTCCAGTGATGAAATTTTGTTCACATCAAGAATCAAGATTTTGAGAGTCTGGATTTTATGGAATAGATTTGCAGGTATGGTGGTTATTTCATTCCAAGAAAGATCAACATGCTGAAGGTTCGGTGTTGCACTGAAAATGTCTGAACTTTCATTTGTAAAACTTAAACTATTTTCACTCAGTGTTAGACTTTCTAGATTGTGGAAGTGTTGCAGTAGATTGCTAGGGATCATTTTCAGAAAATGATACTTGAGATGAAAGTTCTTTAGATTTGTCAAATTGCTGAATATTTCGTGGGTGCTTTCATTTATCTCCATTCGATTCTTGGATAAACATAAAGTGGTCAGATTGGACAAGTTTACAAAAAAAGTGTGTGGAATTACTTGTATGTTGGTGTATTCAATGAACACGCTCTCAATGCTTTTTGGCAGCAACGTTGATGGTAGCGGATTCAAAAGGGTAGCAAACAAAATACTAAACTCCTTCAATGAAACTAAATCTTTCAGTGCATCTACTTCAATGGCGTCGATGCTTGCACGCAGTTCAAGTTTTTTGAGGTTTTCAAACGACCCTGGTGGAACTTTTCCAATTTTGAAACCATTCTGTGTCAGTTTTAAGTTTTCTAATTTATTGCAACATTCAAATTGTTCTCCACAGCCAATGCTGGTCAATGATTTCATTGCATTGGTTTCTAGCGACAAAGACGTCAAGTTTTCCAAAGAACAAAATTCCTGATCATGAACTATAGCACCCATAATCCCCAATGTTTCAACACTAGATAAAGGCAGGCTATGAAATCCTGTGTCAAATGGGAGAAATGGTGAAGAGGTCACGAATCCTTTGGTGTCTAGATGAGTTAATATGACCATGAGTGAATTGCTTTTTTCTAACACACTCTCATGTTGTTGAAGAATGGTAGGTAGATCACATTTCGGGAGTGAACGGTTCGAAGGCAAAGCCATGACTTTTTGAAAAACCACCTTCACCGGTTGTGCAGAGTTGTCGGAAGTGATGTCAGCAATATGATATTTCCAAATGTCGGTTTCAAGGCACGAGGAACAGTTTGCGGAACATTGTTGCGATTGGCTAAAATCAAGTAATTGAAGACTGATAATAATCATCAATGATTGGATGCCTGTATGCATGTTGATTCTGAAAAACAAAAATAATTTTTTTTATTATTAAGATTAAAGAGTAATTTATGTATCCTGGTTAAACTTTAATCATCAGTGAAAACTTCTTAAAGAAAATTGTTTTTGCCTTACTGGCTGGGTAGACCTATTTTTTTTACATCTCCATAATGTTTTCTCTCTCTCCATGAAGCTTTGTCCAATAACAAAGAAAGGTAAACCATCTCTAATCACACTGAACTATAGTGTGAGTAGAGGTGGCAGTGTAAATAGTTCATCCTTCTTGTTCATTCTTTTTTTCTCTTTTCTGATGAAACTTCTAGGAAGATGGTGAAACATCATGAAGGTGAAAAAAGAAAGTCAACCTGATCTGATAAAGAATTTTTAGTAGGCTTATTTTTTTTTTAACAGAGAAGTTATTGGTGGTATGAGTACCTATCTGTATCCACAATTACTTGGTTAGAATACTTAAAAATAATAAAACAACATGTCGAGTGCTACAAATGGCTGTAGCCACTAGCGCCACAAGCGGTTTCTCTGTTAAAAGAAAATTACCGAATCTTGTACTGGTGATAAATTATTGTTTAGCTTATGACGTTAGCTAAGCTTCAAAATAGTTTTGAGTGATTTCAACTACATTGTGATATAGGCTGTTAACACAGCCTATATTAGTTAATATGTTTCTATGATTCTAATATGTTAATAATATTAGTTAATTGGTTTCTAAAATATTGTTAATATAAATTAATGTTTGAAAATCAACATAATAAAATATTATGGAACAGTTTATTTAAAGCTGTTTAGATGGTAAATTGAGAAATACCTCATTATGTGATTGTTTTCGTTTGAGAAATCGGACCGAAGTAACTCCTTTAACTTGGTTGACCCTGTTGATATGACTAAGACCTAAATGACCACAACAGTAATTGTGTGACCACAGCATGTTATCACAGTCTGATAATTAGCGCAACTTAGATTTCAGAATCATGTGTTTTGATAAATCTAAAATATTAATGAACTTAGTAACCGCAATTCAATGAACGTCAGCTCAGTCTAAGGTCTTTGGACAGTGAATAAAAAATGTAATTAAAATAGCCTATTTTTGGAATGCAATATCATTTATTCTTATTATGCAGTTTTTTTTTTATACCTGGAAAAATTTAAAAGTTTAGAAAAAATCTAACTATCTGAATAGAAAGAAAATGTCAACAATCTGGTTACATACACTTAATATATAGCTGAAATCTGATGTAAATCAAATTTGGTCCTTCAGAGAGGTGGTCCCCGAATGGGGGTACAATCAAAAACAGTTATACACTTATATTATTATACACATTAAACAGCATTTTGTAAATTAACACAAAAATTTTAACATTTCAACATTCCATCTTAAACTTCGAAGTTTGATTAGTGAAATAAGATAAAATCTAGTTACATTTGTTGATGTTACCCATTAACATTTTATCAGTATACAACTTTTATTAATACGTACCAATACTGTACTGTATTTTAAGCTATTTTCTAACTTGTATAACATTTAATTATTACATTTTTTTACAATTCGCAGACATTAATCACATCTATATGTTCACATTGTTTAATACTACAAAAGTTGTGCTATAATGTGGCCCCATGGGACAGAGAAAAATAAAATAAATTATTGACTCAAAAATCAATAAAAAGCGATAATCTTAAACGGAAATATTCAGATCATTTGTTGAAATTGAATTATTAAACTAGTAAAAACATTGTTTAAAACTAAAACTAAATTGCCTATTTGACATTGGAATACTAGTCCTTGAGGGAGGTAAAGGGCCCCGCGGTGGCCTAGTGGTTAGGGCATCTACCTCAGGTACTCGGGCTGGTGAGTTCGACTCTCACTCGTGCCGTGTGGGTTCAGTTTAGGGTCTGACATTGCGGGGGCAGGTTTTCTCTGGGCACTCCCGTTTCCCCCTGCATCATAAATCCCTGTTCCATGTTTATCATCCCCATCTCATCAGCATTTCTGTATTTCCAATTTAAAAATAAAGTCTGAGAGCCAAATGACATAGCTGTAAAAGCCAGTCGGTGCCCTCGTTAAACCCAAAGTACCTGAGGGAGGTAAGGCCAGGTAAGCTGATCCCTTAATGGGGGTATTATTAGTATTGAATCAGTGGGCAAAAAATTCGTTCTACACAAACGGTCCTTTTGAGAGGTGGTTCTCAAATGGGGGTGGTCCTGTAGAGAAGTTTCACTGTATGTGATTCTGTGAAATAAGTAGTGTTCACTCGCAGCTGAATGAACGCTTCTGCATAATTTTCTCAACTACAAAATCTATATGCAATCATGGCATTGTCATGTTCAGTGCTATTGATGACCTCTTAATCTGGAATTGAAGGCTTGCCCGGAAGAACGTTGTATGTTACAAATCACAGTTTTGAGTAAATCGCAAAAAACGTTTGTTGTCTAGGCAGCGTTCGTCACGAAAGTGATATTTTTACTCACACTTACACAGGGTTGTAATGTTATTTTCTACTTGGTGATAACAAATTTAGCTAGGCCAATGTATAAATAACATTTTTTCATAATAATCTCAATTTTGAGTTTATGTCACATACGATAACAACGTTCTTCCGGGCAAGCTTCAATTGTCTGCTGATAATTTTAATTTTATGGAAATATGAATGGGCTAACTATAATATATGTAAATTTAACAGTGCCACCATACGACAACCTATATCACGCCATCATAGGTTGCCTTCATTAATTAAACAAGTTCATTAAAAATGCTTTTTAAGAATACACTTTATATATAAAAAGAAATTTGTATTCACTCATCACATCACAGTAATAACAAAGAAAGAAATACAGGACAAAATACGAGGAAATAAATGACAAAACAAAATGTATAAAGTTAAAGGACACCACTGTGAAATATAGGACTGATTTTTAGAATAAAAGATGCACGATCATCGTAGGTATAATGCTTGTCATGTAAGTCTACTATAGTCTAAATAGTAACAGCTTTATTAACACACTGTAATCTTAGCATAAAGTAATTTCAGTATATCTGAATTTAAATGATAGGAATGTGAATAACAAAATTATATGAAAATAAAATGATAATAGTGACTGTTTTGCATGTTGCTTCACATTAAAGACAGACTCTAGCACTAAGCTATAAAATCTGTGTCTATTCAATATGCAGATTGTGTGATTCACGACTGCATTGGTCAATTGACAATGATGATGATGAGAGTAGCAACGTAAAGATTCTCTTTCGATTGCTGTTTCATTTTGTTGCACTCAGGTGAAGGAAATTTTTGTATAAGCTGAATTCACCATACTGTTTCCAATGTTGTTCAATCGTTGTAGCAATATTTGGAAACTGATAAAGTATTTCTTCAGTTATGATATCGGAATGCAAAGCAATAAAAAGTGACGTCAGATCTCCTGGCAAAAAGTAGCACCGGTCTGGAGTTAGCCCATCCAATTTATGGCCTGGATTTTCAATGGCAAATCTAACGGAAAAAAAGTGTGCATTCAGCTTATTGATTCTTTTTTATTAGAGAATCTCAATAAGAATTTTTATGTAATACGGTACCTAACAAGTTAGATTATAGCATGTTGAATTTGTATTGTATGCATTTCATGAAGACACTCCATACAGTTGGAGTGCCTTAAAATATTTTTTGTACATATGAAGTATTATACTAATAAGAACTATTTATAGTATTCTGTTTTGGATTCATTAAAATTCCATAGTGTGATTAAATTTAGTGGTACACTCACTATAAAAAAAGCTATCTTGCTTATGAGGATGGTCAATCATGAGTCAGTTCTGTTTCCTAGTGAAGTGTCAAGCTATCTATCATTGTATGTTGTAATTACTCACATCCATTTCAAACCTTCAAAATATTTCTATATGTACAGGATAAATATTTTGCAGTCACTGGTGTATGGAGGGTTAATGAGCTAATGCAAGGAAATGCCTTTTGTCATACAATTATGTCATATAGATTTCCTGAGGAACTGTAAATTTCCTCTTTTGTTGAACTAAACTTGCACCAAAAAGGGTAGCAACAATCATCCTTTTATTTAATATTACTATAGTTATTTTAGTTTTTCAGTTATAAACAAAAATGTATTTAATACTTACTTGATCATGAATAATCGTGAGTAGTCATATGCAATTTGGAAAGAATTTTCTAGAGTTACAAGTCCATTCAGAAATGAATTATCTGCATTATTTTGTTTCGGAACTTCATCTTGACCCTTGATTATAAATGAAATGCAAACTTAATACATATAATATCAAAATTTACATTTTAGCATTAATTTGAAAACATACTGTGTGTCGTTTTTGTAGTTTGCATGCCTGCTCACTTTCAATCACTATGATTTTTTTGCATCCATGGAGGCTTTCTTGCATCCATCTGGCTAGACTGACAGTGCCTATCTTGAGCAATGATTCCTCATGTTCACTGTGAATAACCTGCAAAATGTATACACTAAATAAGAGTCCAATAACAACACAGTAGGTACCATAACCATTCTTTCAGAAAAAAATGGTTTCCTGGTTCAATTTTACCTTGCAGAAAAACAGTTTTTCCAGAATCTTAATAAAATGATCCACCAACTTATCAATTGCCGGGTTACCCATGCAATGGAGCAAAAACACATCCGTTTGTTTCTGATTTGCAATTGTTTTCATAACATCTTTTGTTACTTCATTATCTGATTAAAATAGTTTTGATGAATTGTAAATGCAAGTAACAGATAACGTGCTGGCATGACTAAGGAATCTTAACTAATCTTATATAAAACACTTTTAGTTAACAAAGAAAAGTGTCAACAAATTTAAGCCTGTAGCAAAGTAGTATAACCATGGTGTAACCAAAAACCCATGCTTGTAGCAAGAAATTCGAAAAGTTAATATACCGGGTGGGCTAAGAAAACTACTGTCATCAATTTTCAAAAAGCCAATTCTCATGAACCACGTAAGTTAGACGAAAACTAAAACTATTACATGAAAGCTTAATTCAGTGTTTTTTCAATGATACGAGTATATACGTCTTATGGCTTCCCTAGTTTGGTAGCAATAACTGCAAAAAATAAAAGTACCTTCAAAATTATTTTTTTGAAGTACAAGGGGAGTTCAGTGCAACTATTAAGCGCAAAATTAGTGTTAAACAGAGGGTGGTGGAATTAAATTAGTAATACGAATATCATCTGGCTTTTCTGGTGCTGATTTACAGACCAAATCCGGAAAAATGCATGTAGCGGAAAAATGCCAAATTGAAAAAAAGTTGCAATCATGCATCGTGAAAGTTCACTTCAGACAAAAAGATGGCACAAGTACTTGTGAAATCCTGGTTTTACAACTTTTTTAGGGTCTTTTTTTTACGTGGCCATTGCGACTAAACTATGGAAGCCATAGCATAAAATTATAGATAATTGGATGATTGGAACAATATTGAATTGAGCTTTTATGCTGTAGTTTAAGATTTTTCTAGCTTCTAACGTAAGTGGTTCATGAGAAATCGTTCTTTGAAAATTGTTGAAAATTTTTTGGTTTATTCGGTATACTCTGCAAATTCCCAACCTTGATAAACATAATGAGAATACAAGTAAGAACTGAATATTTAAAAAAATGCCAAGAAAAATTTACCTTGCCTTTCACTGATGAGTAGTGTACCACACTTAAACACTCCCCTTGAGAGTGATAGTTGTAAGGGAGTGTATAGGTGTGGTAGGCTACCAGTCATTGAAAGGAATGGTGAATTTCTGTTTTAATTTTTTTTTTAATTAGTCTCGTACCTGCATTCTCATTTTATATACTGCATATAATTTATTCATTTGCTAGTCGCTAAGTCAATATGGTACCTCTCATTAGTGGAACTCCTAGATCCTGCATAACTGAAAGAACCAGAATCATT
Source organism: Cryptops parisi (assembly GCA_034695005.1). Classification (NCBI taxonomy): domain Eukaryota; kingdom Metazoa; phylum Arthropoda; class Chilopoda; order Scolopendromorpha; family Cryptopidae; genus Cryptops; species Cryptops parisi. The sequence goes on from JAQIWH010003715.1 coordinate 13,293, forward strand.
CATGAGCACTTAGCTTGTTTGATCCTTTGTTTTGTCTAAGACACTAATTTTGCTTACTATCAATCCTTCTCTTGGACTTCATTCTTGAATAAATAAATATAGTGATGGAACTGATAACTAAAAGGCCTACTATGCATACAACATACCAATTGCATCTTTTCGCTTCTTTCCGAACAGTTTGTATTGGTGTTGTAATATTTTGGATATAAATGATATTTTTTATCTCTAAAACATTTTGGGAAAAAGTTAGTTATAACTTGTTAATTTATCAGAAAAAATTAAAATTAATATGTAAGACCACCAATCTTACCAGTCAATTTTGCTCTTCTCACTAGTACACAAGGTTCCCAGTCATCACAATAGTTATTGTATACCCTGATCTGAAAGAACCATTCAGTATTCATCGACTGATAAAATTAAGTAACTCAAACATACCGTAAAACACGAGTTTAAAACTTTAATACCGAAAGTGAATAATCTCCAAAGCTCAAATTCGTGAACATTATTTTTATAGATTCCTGTAAAAATTAGATTAGGAAAAAAAAGAAGTAACCTGAAATCATCAATGTTTAACAATTTTGTTTTAAAGTATTTTTCAAGCATAAAATAGTAATTTTATGTTGACTGCTATCAGAGGCGCAGTCAGGATTTCTTCCGGGGGGGGGGGGTGTTGAAAATTTCGGGAGAAGATTTGAAGTGAATTCTGCATTGTTTTCTCATTTATTGGCCAATTTTTTACACATTGTCTGATTTTTGGGGATGTTTTAAAAACACCCCTCTGGCTGCACCTATGACTGCTAAGGTTATAAACATAGTATTATTGTTTGTAATCTTAGTGTCGAACGATAAGATGTTCTTAGTGTCTACAGGGTGGTTAGTCTGGACCCAGCTAATATTACCATTTCCAAATATAAGGAAACTGGATCCAGATTTATGGGACACCCTATATGTTTTTAATGTCATATTTACATAAAATAAAATGAAACTAGGAACATTTTTGCTAAATTAAAGGAAAATGACTATTTGAATAAATAAAAAAAAGTACTGTCATCATTTTACAACATACATTAGGTTTAACTTGTCTGTTTCTCATTGGGCAAAAAGATGTAGCATCATCACATACAACTTTGCTATGGAAATAGTTTGGGCATCCCAAGCACAAATACACATCATATTTCTTGAACCCATATGAACAGTTTGCAGTAGTGAATGAAACGCTGAAATTATTGCTGCATAATGGAGATTAATAGTTGAACAATGTATTGAATTGGAACAGAATATTATGATTAGAATTGATACTCACTTAGCAGGAATCATACGAATATCAAATTCATTATGCCACTTTTTCACAGCTTCGCGATTAAATTCTGTGCAATTTTCTAGATGACAAAATTTATTTTTATTCATATATAGGCTACATACAAGGGTGAAGCAGTTAAGCGGTAACGGCCAATTATTGCAAGAACCATTGGTGGTATGAAAATTCTGTAGTAATCTATATCGGCTTTACAATATTTTTTGACATTAGATTAGGCAGCTGCACACCCCGTGCGCACGCTTATGCTCACCCTGTGTATTATAAACTTCTTTTTTGTTTTTAGATCTATGAATTTCAGAGCATCTCAATATGTGTGACTGAATGAATGGTGTGATGAATGAATAGTATTCTAGATAGCTCGATTAAAGGACAAGTATTACAGGTATGTTCCTAAATTTAAATGTAATGAAAGATTTTTCGTACCTTTATCAGGAATTGTTGTCAAGCGACAGCATGCAATGTCCCCCTATCATATTAGAATGACCATTAGCTAAATTTTAGTAATGTACCGTAAAACAGGATTACTTTGATCAATTTCAAACTTTCAATGCAAATATTTTAATCAATAATACTGATAAAGAAACCATTCTTTTACAGAAATGTCAAAGTGGCCCCCCGGGTCAGGGTAACTTTGATCATATCATCTAATTACCATGAAAAAAAGTACATAATGATAAAAATAAGTTTCAATGGGGGCTTCTTTATTCATATAAACTACAGTCGACTCCCGTTAATTCGAATTTGAATAATTCGAATTTTCGGTTAATTTGAACATATCAGCAGTCCCCTTCCATTGAAATTGGCTTTAGTTAATTCGAACACAACAAGCACTAAATAACTGCACGTGTAATTTTTAATTGGTTCACGTGTACAGAATTTTACTGTATTTAGCCATGGTCACGCGCTGATTGTGTTTTCTCACTGCCAACGTGCAACGTGGTTTTTGACGCAGCAACGTGGTTTTTTTTTTTCGCGTACTGTAGTAGGTTGACGCAGATCACACGCTAATAGATCTTTGTTGCAGCTTACAGTACTGTACTGTATTGTTGTACATACAGTGTGGGCGCCTACCGCCATATGAAAAATTACCTGTGTGCGCATGAGTTTATTTATTTTAATTTTGGTTAAATCGGTTAATTCGAACTCCGGATAATTCGAATTTTTTTCGGGGACCCTTCGGGTTCGAATTATCTGGTGTCGACTGTATTATTAAAAAATACACAAAATACACAAAATCTCAGCCCAACACCTTTTAACAATATTTGAGAGTATAGTTTTCTATAGTTTATGTTCACCAGTATAGTTGCACACCTTTTAACATAGAATTTTGCCAGTATAGTTTCCAAAACAAATATTACAAAATATAAAACTGCAATACAAAGATTTGTATATATGGGCATATAAAAATCTGTGAAAAAATAGAATTTAATATCTCCCCAATAACAAAAGATAACATGATCAATGAAATTTACAGTAGTGTGTAGTGGATGTTACTAATGTAAATTTTATTTGAATGAATGAACCAGGTAAAAAATCACTATATATTCAGTATATTTCCCTGATTTGGTCCACATGAGCAACTATTTGGAAGTTACGTATAATGTCTTAGCTAGCTTTTATTACTTCTAGAAGAAAAAATAACCATTTGGGAGCATATGTGTCTAAAATGAACAATAGAGCAGGGGTTTCCTTTCAAACTTTGATGAATCGCAATCCATCTTTGAAGTAGTAGCTACTTTTTGGCTACTTTTATGAAGTAGCCAACACTGGGACTCATCTAGCTTATGTAGTGAAATTAGGGAGGAGCTGAAATGGTATTTATTAACACACTACTACAACTAAGCAAATTAACGAATAATAATTCAACATTCTAATCTTTACGGTACTTTAACTTTAATTTTTTGGAGACCCACCAAAAATAGGCTCGCGACCCACCCGTGGGTCTTAACCCACACTTTGGGAACCCTGCTATAGAGGGTACACTAGTACATGGTTTTCCTTATGATCCCAGTTGTTTTATATAATCATGGGGGTTTACATTGATCAGGAAACTCATAGGAGCTATTGTGATCAGAGGAACATAATGTTTTGCACTTAATTTCAAGCTAATTTAGCACAATTTTTGTGGCGTGCAATTCAATGCCACCAGACATCGTGAATTGTTATTGAAAATCAATAAAGCCAAATCCGAATAAGATAAACAACAACGAATGGTTTATATTCACAAACATGTAGGCCTACAATACAAATTGTCTACACAAAGCCATGAACGTAATTCCCATTTAGATTTCAAAAATTTTCAATAAGCTTAATATTAGGTTTGTTAAAGTAGGATTACAGCACGTTAACATGAAATAATGAACTATCTAAACAAACATGAGCCAACTATTCATGAAACTAAACATAAAAGTATAGTCATTAACATTACAATACCTTTGTCTCTCCTATTATTTGCTGCATGATAAACAAGATCATTATAACATGAATTTTGTTATTGTTTAGCATTGTGATAGCTTAGCTGTTTGGAGTAACAAATATTACAATAACAAGTTTTTAGACATTTTGTGAAATAACGGCATCCTGTGTTGATTACGAATCGTGTGAAGTTGTTGCTCGAGTTGAATTTGATTAGATAAAATTATCTTGTTTGCATAAATAGATAAACGTTTCATTGCCATTACTGTATAAGGAAGTATAGTCATTAATGTTTGTGAGTAAACTGTTTGCATTGTATCATTAGAATTGAAGCTTTATCCAAAATTCTAATGATACAACGCACATCATGTTGTTAGCTACAGTATGTCATGGCTGGGCTGTACAACTTGTAAAGTGAAACATGCCAAATTGCTTCAATTAAAAATGAAGATTACAGGTTTATCGAAATTGCATTGCATTGCATTACATGAACTTGCAGTAAATTAGGATTGTGCATCTGCTTTGCTGACATCATCAGCAATGAAACAAAGAGTTGACAAGTGAGACAAATAATTCACTTTAAGGGTTTATTTTTATATATAGTTGTTTGGTATCTTTTAAATTAATTACACAAACTTTCATAAGTTAGTAAGTGCAACTGATATTGGCTTCTTGTTTGATCCATGATAGTAATGCTGAAACTTTTGTGTAAACTCCGGGTCCACTGCCGCATGGACTGATACTTCCGAATGACACAACTCCTATGATTGTTAGTTTCCCATTCTGTGTGAGTAACAATCCACCACCAGAGTCACCCTAGAATGTATACAATTCACATCGATTTATTAGGATGTTGATCAACATCCTCAAATTGAGGATGAGATTTTCTATTTATACACATACATGATTGATATTATATCATGCATGTATGACAAATGCTTAATCACATACTGAACAAGCATCTTTTCCTGGGGATCCAGCACATATCATGTTTTCTGTAATCTTGTCTTTTGTATAATATGCATCATAGCATTCGGTCCAATCCACTATTTTCACATCTACACTAATAAATGTTGGAACAGCTAGTTGTTCTAAAAAAGAGATCATTAACGTGTTGGTTACAGAAATGATCACATGTGTAATATTGTCTTAACTTTTGATTTTGTATAGTGCAGACATATCTCAAGTTTTGGCGCTTTACTATTTTTATTTTTCAATCTAATAGTAAATTTCTATATTACGTCACTTACATCACTTTTTCGTTTCATTTTGTCACTACTGAGCATTCAACTTTTGTCGGTGCTCTGATCTCTAACCTGACCTGACGAAAGAGTGAGGTATACCCAAGTGACAAAGAAGTAGTAATGCATTAACATTTAACGATATCATCAACTCTCAGTTGTATGGTTTTTATACTCTTTTATATTAGCTTCACTTGTGAGTGAGTTGTGAGTTTCTACATATAAAAACAAAAGGATGCAATGGATTTTGATGAATAAGGTGTCTATGGATTTGTTAAGATTAATCTATCGACACCTAATGTATCAAAATCCATGGACACCTCATTTATCAAAATCCATCAATTTGTTTAGCTTTTAGGAGGCTACAAAGAATCATGCATTCATACGTATATGTGTATACAATAGGAGTAGGCTACATGTACTTAAAACATAACTCTCCTTGCTTAGTTGGATAAAAAGTGCTTTGCCCATTGTTTATAGTTTCTGGTACCGGTAGTGAAAAAAGGGATCTTATTAATCTGTATGGATGCAATATTGTTAATAATTATCGTTAATTGACTGGGGGACTTGCAAATACAATTGCTCCTAGGGCCCCATGAACTCTAAATCCGCCACTGGCCATAGGTGACATTTTGAGTGATAAGCAGATATGGATTGGATTTAAAAAAGTCTTTTCCTGATACTGTAATAGGCAACGTGCCATCATAACTCATAAGTTTAAAAAAGCGCCTCTCGCGGACGAGAAGTGCATAATCGTAACA
>JAQIWH010003716.1:0-19026 GCA_034695005.1 Cryptops parisi
TGTATATATATATATAAATAAATAAATAAATAAATCGAAAATTGAAGAAATCAAAAAATGAAATTAGGCTATTCAAAACTCAAATATATCAAATATTTCATTATAAATATATCATTTATTTCGCCTAAATCAAATATCGAATCATTCAATAATCGCATACATTTTAATTCGTATAAATCGAAACATTTAGAAAAAAATGAAATTACTGAAAAAACACAAAGTGAATATCGAATTAGTCAAAGATTGCATAAATTTTAATTCTCATAAATCGAAACTTGAAGAAAAATGGATTTTTTTTGCATTATCTATGTACATACAAAAATATATCTGTACAGTATCTGTACAGTATGTAAAGAATATAAAAATATTTTTACTTTAATAATAAACTATAGTCCGGACGAAAATACTTTCGTAACAAGATACAAAGAAATTACGGAAACGAAAACGCTATCGAATCTCAATGTTGAATGTGACGTGTCTGTTTATATCCAGCAATTATTATTACTATCGGAACAATATATTGACACAACACGTCATAACAAATTCCGTAATTTCATCGTATCTGGTTACGAAAGTATTTGCAGACTTTGCAGACTCTCGATGTCAAAGAGATGTTTCATTATCATCTCCTCCATCGCCTCTGAAAGTTAGGAATAGTTATTCTGAATCACCCTGTATATCCTTATCAACAAACACACCCTACCTATAATAGTACTAAAATTCGCGACGATAGTCCCACGTGATTTATGAGTCGACGTCGTCGTCGTCAGTTGATTCCACTTCAAACTCTCGATGCTCAATTACGATAACACTCACTTCCACCTAATCCGATAAACCATCGTCATCACATTATCCGATACACGCATTATTTAACGATAAAACCCCATTCTTCAATTACATTGCATCCTATTGTTTTTTATTACATTCCACCACCTCTCCTTTAACCGTTGACATAATAGTACTGTACACTTTCGTAACGCCTTTATCAAACATAATGAGGAAAGCTTATCCGTGTGGAAAAATGCGATAACAATTTCATTCGTTCTTTAAGAGTCGCATTTTGGTTACTTTAATAAAGTAACTCGATATAATATTGCGACCTGGCAATAGTTTTTCGTGTGTAAACAATTTTCGAAGTTATAATTGGAAAATAAGTAGAGGATTGTTAGTGATAATGAGAGAACTTGGCCAAGATAAAAGAGAAATGTTTGTGCTTAAAGTGGGATCTATTGGTTAACTCTGTTTCACTCTAACTTGAAAGAACCGCAACAAGTTACACAACAAACCATTAATACAGTGAAATTCGGTAGGGATCATGTTAACAATCGGTTGTTTTTATCATAATCAGTCGATCCCAACACAGTGTTTAGTGTTTTCAAACCATTGTTTGATGTTATCAGCTGGTTATTGTTATCAAAAAGCACCAGTCCCAAAGTTTTTGTAATAACCGGATTTCACTGTATATCTATATATCTGTATATTTATTTTACTAAAACATTCATAAGTGTACTGAAATGGTATGCCATACTTGTTAAGATGCCCCTGGTTTGTTACCCTGTCATAATGTACCTCTTTCACCCATAACTTCTGTTTTTACAAGTCTATTTCAGATCTGTTTCGTGAGTTTACATTATTTCGTTAATATCTTCATCTTCTATTACATGTTGTGGTTATTAAAGATGGAAATAATTGGATGACCTTGAAAATGATCAAGATCACTGCCGGCAACTGCACAAGATGGCCGATATACAAGTGATAGTGCAATCAAAGTTTTCATACCACCAATGGTTCTCGCAATAATTGGTCTGTAACCAAACTATTGCCTAACGCGATATAAGTCATGGTTGAATCAATGACGTAACACAAAAACAATTAGCATCTGGTTACGAAAAAAACAGTAGCAAGTCAAAGATACGGATTTTCTCTGTCTACCATACATAATGACGAAGAACAAGAATGACAACATTCCATTAATGACATACAGTATTTATAAACTTGGATCAAAAGTTTTCATTACACACACACAGACAGACCAACGCGTTGATTCGATACTACGGACAAATATTTATAATAAGATCTCAATCAATAAAATCACACCATCACCAAATATCAACTATTCAAATATCCTAACTCCACATCATGATTCGCTTGATGGGTTAATTAGTAAAAAGCGTAACGCAGAACTGACCATCACTTAAGGATGAAAAACACTTGCAGAATTATACACCCTTTATACATATGAAAAAATACTAAGTCTATTATTTTTTATAGGTATCCGTTTTATGATCTCATTCATTTCAAGGACCTGGTTCTATCGAGTTATGTTTTTTTCTTCTTTCTTCATTTTAGTGTTTCCTTGGCTTCTATGTGCGTTTGAACCGATGGTCTAGTCAACTTTACTGTATGTCTTTGTCGCCTCGTTTGTCATCTTCAAAGCTCGCGTTCTTTGATTGGATTCCATTCCTTGCGCACGTTCTGATCTCTACTACTAGGACTTCTAGCGCAATGACTACACTAGCACGAGTCACAACTCTTTTAACCTAATACGGGTTTATAATTTTCTTTATGCTGCATAAAATTAGATGAATTACAATTCTACAGTTCGGTATTTTGTAAACCGAACTGTATATATTTGTGGTCATACATCGATACTGAAGTACTAATATACTGAAATAAGTCCAACTAATACATACTGTATAAACCGATTGGCCTTATGGCTGTGTCATTTGGCCCTCAGACTTGATTGAATCAGGAAATACAAAAATGATGAAGATGGAATAGAGCTAAGGCCATGTTCACTTTTAACGATGTAACAATTTAGCTCTAAAACCTCCAAAATAGTCTATAACGTGTATAGAGTCATCATAGAGTCTATGTAAGTTACAAGAGTCATCGACTATCTTTGGACAGTTTTCGCGATGAGGTAACAGCGTCCAAAGTGAATGTGGCCTGGCCTATTTCTAGTCAATTAACGTTAGGTGTACTTAGTATTTGCGTTTTACACTTAAACTAGCTTGCTAATTAAATAAGTGCTAATGTTAACATGTACAAGTTGACTATAAAAAAAATAAGTTTTTTTTTATAACATTAAAAAATTTTGTTTCCTTCAGATTCCTAAAATCAAAAATGGGTATAAATAACCAAAAAATGGGTATAAATAACCCATTATTTCTAAAGAATAAAATAATACCGGTAATAAAAATAAAACTGCAGCTGAAATGTCAACCAGCCTTGCCGCACAGATTACTCAGAATTTGAATTTTGATTTAAAAAAGAAACATGATCGTCTTACAATTACTAACCCAAATCACACACAAAAAAAAGTTCAACAACAAAATTGGCCAAACAACCACGAACAACAACTGGCGAGAGATATTAAATTACAAATCATGACAAAGCAATCATGGCAACAAACAAAAACCTTGTACGTGGTATAGTAGTACATAGTACACGAGTTAAATTAATGTTAAAATAAATGCGTGGACGAAGCCGGGAAAATAATTTTAGAGCAAGTATACGATAAAAACCTACAAAATTACCTAAAAAGATGCTAGAAAAGCTCTATTTCCAACCATTTCCAAGCTCTATTAGCGCCATTTTCGATTTTTTGAAATACTTATAATATTGAAATTTCAAAACATTCACAAGTTTGACTCAAACTGTTTGAGTGATGAATATTCAATGGCTTAATTATAATATGATAAACTATGGTTGAATTAATTGAAGCCATGGTTGAACTAAACACATGCTCATAATCATAAAAACACTTGGTTACGACAATACATCAATAAACCAAAGGTATGGGTTTCCTCTTTCTATCATTGAGAGAACGAGCAATAGCAGCATTCCATTTATGGCATACAGTAGTTATAAACTTGAACCAAATGTTTGTTACACACAAACACGTTCAATATGTTCATTCGATACTACGGAAGAATCGTGAAGGTAAGATTTCAATCACTAAAAGTACATTACCAAACGTATCAAATAACCAAACATCCAAAAACTCTAGCTCAACATTCACGTAATGAGTTCAGTTCATTAATGAACAAAATGACGCCAAACTGGTCAATCATCACTTACGAAATAAACAACTTTTGCAGCCTATTTTTCAAAAATACAAGTACATATGTGTAGTTGTATTAAAAAAATATACTAGTTCCATTTTTTGTTCATGGGCATCCGTTTTATGAGCTCTTTCATTTCAAGGACTGGTTCTATCGATTTATTTACTTTTTTTTTCTTCTTCTTCTCTTTCCATCTCAGGGTCCCCTTGGCTTCTATGTGCGTTTGAACCACCGATGGCCTAGTCAACTCTACTATATTAGTCTTTGTCGCCTCGTTTGTCATCTTCAAAACCCGCGTCCTTTGATTGGATTCCATTCTTTGTGCACGTTCTAATCTCTACTACTAGAACTTCTAGCACAACGACTACACTAGCACGAGTTACAACTACTTTAACCTCACTAATAGAGGTTCATAGTTTCACATACTGCGTGAAATTAGTTGACCGACAATTCTACAGTTCGGTATTTTTCTTATCCGTCGCCCCTAGAAGTAGTAATACATATACAGTCGGGTCTCTTTTTATGAGGTAGATACGTTCCGCAAAAAACAGCATATGAAAAAAAAAAACACATCGCACAAAAAAAATCACAGTCAAGTTGTAAAATTAGGGATACATTCCATAATTTTCAAAAACCGCATAAAATCAAAACAATGAGTTAAAATTAATAAAAAATCGCATCAAAAGGGTTTAGGAAGACATTAAAAGACGAAGAAAACTGAAGAAAAAAGACTGATGTAAAACATATAATAGGTTTGCTTTAAAATTGTATTCATTTTATTTTAGACGGTATCTAATAAAGTTAAGTGAAATTAAACGGTATCTAATAAGATCAGTTCAAATTATTAGACGGTATTTAATACCATACTAATTAATATCATCGGCATAATCCCACAAGCAATTCGTTGATATTCTCGCTAAAGGCATCAAACCACCAGCAATTTCATGTCAGAGTAATAATGCCAATTGATACTGTCGGACCGTGTAGGTGTTTGATTGGTTGGGTTGTGTGCAACACATCCAGCCAAACTGGTTCCAGTAGGCATTTAAAGTTTGCGGTCTTATTTCAACAATAGCCGATGCAACACGATTTAAACAGTCCAATATTAAAAATTTTGTGAAAATTCCAAAATAAATTGATAAGTGCTCTTAACGTAATAATGGATAATCGGGGACATCACCGAAACACGCTATTCTTATAGGTTCACAGTACAATTAGATTTCACACCGCATAACTTCAAACCGCGTTAAAAAAAGTCCGAATGAAAAGAGATTCAACTGTACTAATTAATCAACTTAGAGATCTCTGTATGGATGGTCCTCCACCATTTACTGTTATATTCTGCCACCTGAAAATTTTAACATTTAAAAAAAACTAATTGAAGGGCCTGGTGTAAAAGGGAGTTAAGTATCATTTTTTTGTCAAAAAAATCCTAGAAGTATTTTCGAATATGTTAGGTGCAATTCTACCTCCCTGACGCATAATTTTGAGCAAAACAACAATATGTGCAAAGCTATTAGTGCATAAAGTGTGAAATAGCCCATAGTCAACAATGCAAGTTTAAATCTTAAAACGCGATTTTCTCGAAATGGTGAAAAAATGTTACTCCTTCCCACCATCTTTTATCACTCATTTTATTTCTGCACTGAACAGTAATGCACTGCTCGCCCTTTGTACTTGTAAAATCATTTTACAACTTTTTTGAAGGGTGCTTTGTTTTCGCGCGGCCATTGCTGACAAACTATGGAAGCCATAGCATAGAATTTTGTATATATCAATGGAAAGATATTTAATTGTGTTTTTATGTAATAGTTTTAGTTTTGGTATAGCTTAAGTGGTTCATGAGAAATCGCTCTTTGAAAATCGGTGATAAGTTTTTCCGGCCTACCCTGTACATGATATACAATATCTGATAAACTTGTATATTTGATCTTATAGATCGTAAAAATAAAAAAATAAGTCAATTAATATAATTTTCTTTTGTTGTATGTAATTAAATCACATTTTTATGCAGTGTATCTCTGCTTAACACTTGATTGAAATAAAACGTTAATAAAAAACAAGTAGTTGCAATATGAACCGGATGTTTTACACGTCAAGACAAGCTGTTAAATCTGGTTCAATTTTGAACACCTCTCGTACGATATTACGGCAATAAAGTCAATTTCGTGAACCACTTAATGTAGAAAATGCCAAACTGCTAGGCTAAAGCACTAGTAGTGTACGTAACATAGTATAATATTTTAGCCAAGACTATTATATTAGTGCTTTAAGTTGGATATTTACCACATTTGGCATATACTAAACTACTCTACTGGAGTATGGATTGTTAGATTCAGTAGTACTGAATCTAACAATCCATACTATACTAACACTCCTATTCCACATAGATAAGTGCAAAATACCCTTCAGTAAAAATAACTCGTAAATATGAGAAGCCAAAAACCACGCGAATGTTAAAAGCTTGTCTACTAGTCAACTATTTAACGTCAGACGTATTATTTCATACTTTAACTAAATTGTTGATAAAAATAAGTGTTCTCGTTAACATATACAATAAGGTGAACTCTATATTTAGGATATAAGAAAAAAGGTTTTTTATCAGCGATAAAAAATATCATTTTCTTCAAATTCTTAAAATAACTTTGAAATGAGTTTAAACAACGTAAAATGGGTATAAATAACCCATGATTTCTAAAAATATATTAATAATAAAAAAAAATATTCAAACTCCAGCTGAAATGTCAAACAGCATCGCCGCACAGATTACTCAGAATTTGAATTCTGATTAAGAAGAAAAAATGATCGTCGTACAATCATTAACCCACATCACCAAAAAGAGAAGTTAGACAACAACATCACCCAAAAGAACAAACAACAACATCCGGCAAGACATATTAAATTACAAATCATGAAAAAGCAATCATGGCAACAAAAAATCTTGTACGTGGTATAGTACTACGTACGTTTACACAAGTGTATATTTCACTGTAGTTTGTACTAAGTGTCCATGTGTATACTTCATTACCTTTCAATTCAGATTTGTAATGGAAATATCGTGGAAACACAAATTTCACTCAATTACGATTCATCCGATGTCACCTTTTCCCCAAACTAAACACCATTCGTTTAATCACGTTGGTGATGATGGTCATGAACATGGTACGATTTCCAATCGACAAATTTGGAATCATTTTGATCATGATGGTCCCATAACAACAAATAATACTGAACGATGGCATCATAGGTTAAGTTGAGTTATGTTAGCTTAAAAAAATGGCATTGTGTGAGTGAGCGTCATATCCCTAGATTGACATCGGATTGCTGAAACGCACGTGTAAGTCGTCTAATAAGGACGTTGACTTGCCCCGAAGAAATTGTCATCAGCCCTCTGGGGTCTTCCCCCTCCCCCTCCCTGACGCTGGATCTCTATATGACCTAACAAGATAGATAACAAGAAACTTATTGAGGGATCTGGTATACCAACTAAGTTACTGTATATCCCTGTCTACTATTTCCGGATTAAACATGTTCAATAAAAAAGAATAGTAGGCCTAAAGAGCTTAAGTTGTAGTTATTTCTGTTATATTTATCTGAACAATTTTATCGTTTAGATATTGAATCAAATTTTTTTAAAAAAAATTTCAAGAAGTCAAATCCTTCGGCGATATTTTATTTTTATTTTATTTTATAATATTTGCGTCACATAGAAACAAAAAGTTGAATATACAAGCGTGCAATAACAGAAAAACAGCAGAACAACGGCAGACATAATTTGATAAAAACAACTTTTTGGGCAGGTTAGGTTTCCCAAATAACTCCAGATTCAAATAATACATGACTTTGTTCGACAATTATTATTTTCACAACCTCGACACCCGTTTAATGAAGTTAAGTTGAAAGTTAAGTGAATTTAACATTATATGGCATTAAATGTTAATAGCATAAAGGCGTTTGGGTTGTGTAATTTGAACTTTCTGATGAAAAAATATGGAACACGAATATTGTAAATCTGTAGTTATTTTGTCATTTCTTTCTTTTTGTCGCTTCACTTCCTGGTTGTTTTGTTTGCTTGCTTTATTTCCAAAACAATGGAAAAAACAGCGTAAATGCATTTATAAATTAGCACGATATCTGGAATAACGGCGTAATTGCATTTTTAAACTGGAGGCCTGTCATTTACAGTTAGCAAATTTTTGCAAAATCTTTTCTTTCTTCTATAAATATACAGTTGACAAGAATTTCTTTTAATCTTACATTTGAAGATGTCCAAAGTTTTGTCCTTTTCTCAAAATCATATTTTTAGACTTACGCCATTATTCCACCAAACGCTTCAATTAATATTTTGTATTCAAAAATTCAGCACTAGCCTATACATTATTGAAAGCTATATATTGTACACTATATATATATTTATATATACATTTATATATTTATTTATTTATTTTTATTATTCCCTCCCATTGGGACAAAGAAAAACAAACATAATACAAAATTATACACAATATAAAATGTGATATAATTTTTTTTATGTAAATACATAATCTATTGCAACATGCATAAATATAAAAAAATAATTTTCAAATAGAATATATTGGTACAGGTAATATTAAATTTGTTGCGGGGCTCAAGTGCACTTGATCGGTCAAATTCATTTTGAAATTATCATTGTCATCACATTGGATTATCAACTTCAATCCTTATTATATTTGAAACGGCAAAAAAAAAAAATTCAGGCGCTTTTGGATTTCAATTTGTCGTTTCGAGCGTTAAGGGGTGGATTGCTAATATCTTAGCCAGAGGCAACCCGTCGGTGAGCGAACAAAGGTTGAATTAAAATGCCACCAAATGGCTAAACCTTTGACCTCCCGACACGACCATCATCGGTTACCTTAAATTCTTTGTATTATTCGAATCATCAATTCTTTCCACTCTCCACGTCCATCTCTGTAGGAATGCTGGCACTCTTCGAACGTCCAGCCTGCGACAAAGGTAACAACACCCCCACCCCATTTTTGAAAGGGAAAAGGTGGTAAAGGTGACATACGAAAGACGACACAGCCCACGGTAGTGGCTGTGTCATTTGCATGCAGACTGGAAACTAACGCGCGAGAGGCCTTGCGTGTAAATAATTAAAATCACGCCTAATTTATTACAAGTGGCGTTTGTGATTGGTACGGCCTTACGAAGCGGATGTCGACACGTGCCATCGTGATGCACCCGTTTAAATCATCCGAGTGCGATGATGACAACCGGCTATCACGAAAATCATCAGTACGGATTTTAAAGAGCATGAATTCTGACAACATATCCGCTTAAAATGTTTCCTGCCTGCCGATAAGAAGTTATTATTCGACTGTATGTGTATATGTGACTATATGTATGAGTGTACCGATACATGTTTGGATATATGTACGTCCTTATATAAATACACACTACGTACCGATAATTAAATTAATATACTCCTTACCTGCAAAATATGGAATTCAGACATTGTATAGAATGCATAGCCTAGTTTGACAAAATATGAAATTAACATTAGAATACAAAAATAGTAATTCCGTTATGCAAAAGTATAGGTTACGTTTAAATTTAGGCCTAAATTTTGGCTCAATGTTTTTTTTTTAGAGAAGATGATGTTATCTAACCCAACCTAAACAGTTCTACTGTATAGAAGATGTTATTGCATGCTTTGCCAAAGAGTCTTGGCATTTTATACACTAGATTAAACTTCTTAGCAACTGCAAACATGTTCAACAACGTATACGCTATACGTATACACGTACACTATACAGTATATGAATATGTTCAAAAACTGTACTGTCGAATGACACATTAACTCGTGGCAAGTTCTAGCTCGAATTGGTACCCAACTTCTGGCAAAGACAACACGCTTTCGTAGTTTAATGACACAACATGGTGGTGGTGGTGGTAGCAAATGTCGTAAATCAACTTATTATGCCTTATATATATAGCTTTCGCAAAAATTTTTAGTTCATCCCTCGAGAGAGTTAACGACGAAATGACTTTCATCTTATAATTTTGAAAGCTCAAGAAAAATTTCACAACTCTTTTTCTTTCCGTTCATTAAAAACATTCCAAAACAAAACTTTGGCACCATTAAAAAAAAAAAAAAAACATGAAAAAAAATAGTAAAACTAGAAATAACAAAAAATACGTTTTTTGAACATTAAATTTTATAGCAAAACGACTCAGTTGGGATTGTGAATTCGGTTAGTCTTAATTGCACGGAAGTGCTTACGGATATTAAATAAATGGAGAAAATAATTAATAAAGTAATTAAAAATCATGAATTAATCTTTTCCACCTGTGAATATAGAGAGTACTTGTATAATAAGTGTATATACAGTACATCTTCTAGACATCATATTCAAAAAACGAAAACTCGGTTATACGCTTCTGCCAAAGACGATTAAGGTTTTCGAGACGATAAGCAAGAAGTTGATTATTTTTTTTTGCTTTTTGGTTTTCACTTAAGGTTCAAGTGGGATTTTTTTTGTTTTTTGTTTAAGGATATAAAGTGCGGAAACTTTATTGACTTTTGAAGGGGAACCATCGGGTTAATAGCGTGAAAATGTCAGAAGGGGTTAAAGACGGCATTCCACTTCCTCACCGAATAGTTTTCTCTTCATTTTTCTCTCGGTTTCCCACCCGTTGGTAGCAGAAACAAAGAATTTGCCATTCCAGCTTAATTACCTTAATTACTGAACTACTTGATCTATGCTTCGTCCACGTAATAAATAAATGTCCTCACTTATATCAATAAATGAATGCCCCCTTTTCATAAAAACTAAAAAATATTCCATTTCATGAACATATGAATCGTGTTAAACCATAATGAACTAACTCACTTTATATACAATTTTTTAGTTGAGTTCACAAAGCCATGATGATCTAGGTATAAACTAAAAATTAAAGGACCTGGTGTAAAAGGGTATCAATATTTCTACGATTTCGACAAAAACGCGTTGAAAGTTCTGATCTTGCTTTGCTGTCTATGAATTATTTCACATTTCTTGCACTAATATCTTTGCACGTATTTCCATTTTACTCAAACTTATGTACCAGAAAGGAAAATATTGCACCCAACACATTCGAAAATACTTAAGACATAAGGCATTAAATGACATCTTTGACAAAAATGTCATTTAACATCTTTTTACACCAAGCTATCGCTGGACCTATTATAGAGAGTTACAAGGCACTATGAACCCAATCGGAATAGCATGAATAGAACAAATCGTTTTTTCAAATTGGATACTATGAGTTTTTGCTGTTGAGTCATATTTAGAAAGTTGTAGCCAATGGTCCATTTAGTCCTTATAATCCAGTTTCATTTAATTTTATTTTCAATACTCCAACTGAAATAAAAATAAAAACAATAAAGCACTCAATCGCTTCCCGTGATACATCAATGTGATGCAGTGCAGTGTAACATCACACTGCATTACACGAATGTATCACTGCAAGCGTGCTATTGTTTCTATTTTTATTTCAGTTGCATTTTTTGAAATGAATGAAATGAATGAAATGACACTGGATTATGAAAAAACGGACAATCGGCAACAACTTTCTAAATACAAGTTGATCATCACTAATCCGGAATTCACTAATCCGGCAGCAGATTCGGTGGTTCAGAACGTAGAATGTGCAGTGAAATTTACAATGAATATTTTGATACATAATTTTTAAATTCATAGTTTATTTTTCCCTAAGCTTCACTGGTTCAGAAAATCAGCTATTCCGGTCACTTTTTTTCCAATACAAGCTTTCCGGATTAGTGAAGCCAGTATGACTTGGTAGCTACAATTCATAGTTTTCGATTTAACAGTGCGATGACCTTAAAATTTCAGGTCAATGGAAATACCATCATTCACCATTGCAAAACAGCTCTATCAAGGTGCAATTATATCTCAAATTCAACATTTTCATTATAACAATCTTTCAAGCATTCAAATTTTTCGTGAAAACCAAATTTTTTGACTCACCCTGTATATAAACAATACAACTCTTTTTATATTCAACATTCGGTAGACACATTACTAAAATGAGATTTTCCATAAAACCAGAATTTTGAAAACAGTTGTCAACCACATAGCTGATAACAAAAATAAAAACAAAAAAAACACGACATATAATAACCCGACCAATAGGCCTGCTAAGAAGAAGAAACAAGGACTAGATTTTTGTCGAGTTAAAAGCAACCCAAATAAATATCTTGGCTCGTGTCACTTTTATTTTCGCCAACCACCCAGAGAAACAATTGTCTTCTTCGAAGAATGGCCTTCGTTGACTATAGTGCCACATAGACAACAAACACCAGTACGCGTTCTGTTCCTCGAAATGTGCTACTACGACTACTAAAGAATTGTCATAGTGCAAGCAGTACAAAACAGTAAGACAAGAAATACAGTACTCTTTTGGAATATTCCCTTTAAAAAGTACTCGTTGGTTGAAAACAAGGACAAAAAACTTTTTTAGCACAATATTCTTTTCTAAGTCTAACACACCAAACAATAAAGTTTGTTTATCGAAATTTTAAATATCTACAAAACAACTGTTATACGTAACCAACTGAAAAAATTCAAATAAACTAAAAAAAAACACATTTTTATACGTAAAATAGAATAAAAACAATGTAAAGTATATGCAAATTATTTATAAACATAACAGCTACGGTATATGTAAATATGCGTCGCGTATATCACTATATTACATTTTACTCTTGTTGTTGTATCCATTTTCATTTCGGTTGTATTGTAAGAAATAAATAAAACAATGAATTTTATCTAAATGGATCCTTGACTAGAACTTCCTAAATATGATTTGGTAACTACGACTCATGGTTTTCAATGTATTAATGCGATTTCCGTAAAACTAATTTCAAGGTCAATAAAAATAGCATTATCGTATTGCCCACTAAAGTTCTGAACATATTTGTTATGATTATATTCGACGTATCTGCATTGTTAAGCGAGATATTTCTACGTCTCACTTTTAAAAAAAAATCACCCTGTATATGCTGTATACTCGTCCAAACAAACAAAGAAAATCTTCGAATTATGCGAAGGTTAAATTCCGCGAAAACCTCACATAATTCGAAAATTGCAGATATTAAAAATCTGACTCAGAACTTGAACGTTGAATGATTCGTACGTCTTCGCACTAAGTCGCTAACGTTTCTTGCATATAACAAACATCTAAGAGATTTTTGTTGCATATTAGCGAAACCATATACGAGGACCATATTTTACAACAACCAAAGCTCTCCTGTGCACTGAATAATATTTGTCATTTATTAATATTGTTACGTTTCTATAAAGTAAACGCTATAATAATTGTTGTTGGGCTTCTCCACATGACACAGCGAAAACTCCGCCATTTTATAACTTCTCTACAATACATGTATTGCAGAAAAAGCAAACAAATTTTATAATGTCACATAAGTTATAGCGTGTTTCTTCTAAAATAAAAATAATGTCTACACGTTCTCTGAACACTGTTGAGTTGAATAATGAATAAGCGTTCATTTGGTATGCATGTGTGTATATATACACACACGTGTCATACAATATGCATTTGAGTTATACAGGGTTATTGATAATTCCGTGACACATTACAAAAAGTCACCACTCCAACTAACTACTTATTAAATCTTTTATTGCATTACATTAAATAAAAGCTACACTCTCCAAATTGTTTTTGTTGATACTCTATAAATGTTCAATATGTCCACATTTGCTGGCGTAGCAGACATCCACACGTTTTTCCATTTTGTTTCATACACGAGTGATTATGGCACAGTTTATGCACGACGTCGGAGATATTCTTGATGGGAGGTGGGGATGTAAAAATATTACACAAACATTATCCCTCCCTTGATAAATACGTCCAAGCAAAATTTGAATTTGGGTTAAATCGATGGTCACCACATTAACAAGTCATCAACGACACATTTGACATTTTAATAAAAAAAAATTTAATCAATTTAATTTGTGCATATTTTGTCCTCCAACTACTGCTTTATGAGGTGTAACATCCGTAAAATAAATAACAAAATCAAAAATCAAAATCTGTTGAGTTAATTTAGTACATTCGCCAGTAACTGCATCCTAGCGGAAAACAACGGCAACTAATGCGCGCGTGCGGTTTTCTCAAACAAAAACTTGGAGAGTGTAGCTTTCATTCAGTGTAATGCAATAAAATATTTGTTATGTAGTTATGGAGTGTTGAATTTTTTTAATGTGTTACGGAATTATGAATAACCCTGTATAATGTTAATGTACAGAACCAACTGTTTCAAATTCAACAAACTCACCTTCACATCAACACAATAATTCAATACAGTTTATAATACAGTAATATAGTCTATAATACAGTATATCTTTAGCGCAACCCTTAATAAACATCACTACTGGACATGTACAACTGGTTCATATCAAAAATACAACATAATATTTTATTAAAAAAATATTCCATAATATTACTATACACACAAAAAAACAACTATTATTTCCAAACCAAAAAAGATTAGATAAAATTTCTAAATTTACTTCATCAATGTCCAACAAAACGCAGGTGTTATTTCTCATGTGTAATCACATTAAGCAAATTTTATGCCCTCGACTTTTGGTAATTTTTCATTCCAAATTTTTTCGTGCTATAAATTACATTTCTCTTCGTTGATAGTAAAAATTATTTCGTCCATAAAAAAGGATTTATCAAATAACACGGGAGAGGTGAAAAATTGCCTCGCGTGATGAATGGAAGGAGAATTGGGGAAAATTTGCGAATTAACTCGAACCTAATGAGGCGATTCTGATTGAGATTGTTTATAAATGACTCGCTACACCTTTTAAATTGATCACTCGCAACACCCCCCGTTTCATTTCTTCTTCTCCTTTTCACGCCCCCCAAAGAAAACTTTTATTTTCTCTCATTTTTCATTTAAAAAAAAAAAACGAGAGAATAATGAAAAATTTTGTTTTTGTGACAGTAATATTTCTAATTAACCTTCACTCATTCCATCGAGTTTCCAACTACGGTTTTAAAGCAAATGTTACCGGGAATGTATGGAATCCAGATATTCTGTTGAATACCAAACTTTTTTTGGCAAAGTGAATAGTATTCTGTATATAATAACTAAGTTAGTTAATGTTAGTTTACGTTAGTTGACATTTTTCTCTAAACAAATAAGCCGAAATTCAAGTTTTAATTTTAAACCCAACTTAAACTATTAACTATTCTATTGCTGATTTCACACATCGCCTAAACCAAACTTGTTATTCTATAGAATGCCTGAATTTTATACACTGCGGGTAACATGAACATCAAATGCAAGTGCATTAAAAATGATTTTTAAGAAAACTTTTTTATATGCTGTTATATTCATGCAGTTGTATGTACGTATTGTACATACATAATGCCAAAAACTTATTGCTGATTTCTGCACGTTTATCTTTATGCGAATTTTGATTTATGCGAATTAAAATTCATGCAATCTTTGAGTCATCCCGATATTCGATTTCTGCGTGTTTTGATTTATTTCATTTTCGATTTCTGCACGTTTCGAGTCACGCGAATTTTGATTTATGCGAATTTAAATTCATGCGGTGATTGAGTAATTCTATATTTGATTTATGCGAGTTCTGAGTAATTCCATTTATTTTATTTCGTGCAATTTTTGATTTATTTATTAATATATGCGATTTTTTTTTTACATCGGACAAGTGCGATTTTTATTTATGCAAAGTGCTTACACGGTTCTCGTTTTATGCGTTTTTTGGTACATTGAACTATACAGTATATTCTCATTAACACCTGTAGATGGCAGTATACGTTCAATTACTAAAATAACTTAATTTTTTAAAATGGTCTATTATTGATAAAAAAAAAAGATAATAAACCAAAATTTTAAAAATGAAGCGTATATATTGTTACGTAAATTTAATCGGAATACGTAAAAATATTTTTTTTTTATAAAATAAATTTTATTTCAGAACCATTCATTTATGATGATAAAAACGAGCATATTTTGGTAATCGTCATAAAAAAAAACACCAAAAATTATTTTTCATGTCATGTTAGGAGAAAATATGGTTATTGACGAAACCTGACAAAAACGACTCAACAACCTCATGTTATTATTACTTCACGGATTTTCCACAAAACGTCGTCGTAAGAAAAAAATATAACAAAATAACAAAATAAAGTAAAAAAAACCTATTAACTCTGGGAAAAACAAGTTTGATGGAAAAAAACATGGCGATCAAACTATAGGAAAAGTCTTGCGAAAAACAAGTGTTAAATGTCCATTAACCAAATAACAAAAATAACAATAACGTTTACTGTCAATAATTTCACTCAAATTGGAAACTAGAGAATTCGTTTACAACCAATATACTAAAGCAAACGTCAAGTTGTTATATTTTATGCTGAACAACATTAGAAAAAAAATACTACATAATGTGTTATGTATGTAATGCTTTCAATTTTCAACACGCAATTTACGTTTAAACGTCTTATACGCCGAATGTCAGATTGCGTGCGTATAAATGAATGTTTATGCAGCTGCCAATGACAGATGACAACGTACCAACCCAAAGATGATGACGCGTCATTCTTCTACGTCCCGTGGCGAATAAAGAACTTGAATTTAAAACCAGTCAAATGCAGCGTGAATATTAACAATATCGTAACAAAAAATATATAATAAAACGAAATACAATCTTGTATGGTTTTTTTTTAAACTATGCATGCGATTAATTGAAGAACCTGGTGTGAAAGGGGGTTAAGTAACATTTTTTTGTTAAAGTACAATTCTACCTTCCTGACGCATAAATTTAAGCAAAATAACAATAAGTGCAAAAATATTAGTGCAAGAGGTGTGAAGTAGCCCATAGACAACAAGACGAGTTCAGCTCTTCAAACGCAATTTCCTAGAAAATGCAAAAACGTCACTTCATACCCTATTACACTACGCCCTTCGATTACTTCATTCATTAGTCAATAACGCTTATAATATACAAAAACTTATGTTTAAAATTGCGATTTAAAATTTAATAAATGTGATTTCAAATTTATTCAGTTTTTGCTAACTTATTGATGAAAGTCAAAGTGCGTGCGCACTTCAAAATTAGGACTTGTAATTTTTCTTCCTATTTAAATTGGACGAAGATAACCATAAGTGAACCGTGGTGTATGTACAATTTGTGCCTCTATTATATTTATTATACTATCTGGTCCTTATTTTTAAGTTTTGAAAAAATGGATGAGACACGTTCTGAATTTATTCCATTATCAAAAAAAAAAGAAGCAATTTTGGTAAAATTAGGTTAGTTTTAAACAATAGTTAGGGGTTGCTCGTTATCTGAAAAAAAAATTGCGTTTTAACGCTACTTATGTTTCATCTGTCAAACCGTGGTAGTAACTTCTAAATTTCACTTAAAATGGGTCAAATTTTGGTAATATTACTTTTTTTTTTTTAATATTGGAACAAAATAAGTTAATGCCTCTATTTCAAATAAAACTTTGTTGTTACTCTTCCTATGTGTCAAACCAATGTTTCCAACTCTGGCAGCGGCCTCTAAATTTCATTTGAAATTCATCAAATTTTAGGAATAACACTTTGGAACAAAATTGGCTGGTGCCTCGAATTCAAACTACTTTTTCCCCCCATTATAAGAACCACCCTACTATACATACAGTACATATAGTATAGCTGCTCTACACTGGTGATATACTTGAAGATTTTGGGGTTGTATTCTTTTTATTGCTATTTCGATTGGATCATTGTAAAGATTGTTGTCAATAAACATGAAATCATAAAAAAAAGCCACTCATACACAAACAATGTTTGTCCGACACGTTTGTTGATCACATTCTTCGTTTTAAGGATACGTACATGTTTCTTGCTCGATGATTCACCCTGTATATCATACACATACATATATATATACACATACATACATACATACACACACACACACACACACTCACACGCATATACGGTAGTGTAATTGAAATTTCCACTGTCCTCGATAACGAGCTTAAAACACTTTTTTTAAGGATAACAGAATTACGTTTTTCTTTCAGTATGATAATGAAATTGAATAGGCCTACGTAAATTCACAAAAAAAAGTTCAAAAATTGAAAAAACAAATTTAAACCTAGTAATAGCGTTAGTGCGAGTATGTAGAATTTTTTATTATCATTTTTATTATTTTTATTTTCCAGCGTATTTTAACAAGTCTCTCCCTTTTCATCAATTTAACGAGTGTGTACTTTTAAAACACACTGTATGTATTTAGTATTACGGGTTTTCTCAAACGCAAACTCAAAACTTTACACTAAAACTAGATATACGCGCTTAAAAAAATTTTTTTTTCTATAATAAAAAATCTTAATAAAGAATAAAAATTGTAAATAAAATATCAACCAAAAAATGAAATTAATTCATTTTCCATTCGTACCATACCGCATCAAGAAAACATAACGTACATTAATGTATTAATACACTACATATTTCTACGCGTTCTGTGTCATAATAACATATTAATATTTCATCTCGATCTTTTTAGTTTCTAACTCCAAAAAAAAAATATTTTTGGTTTTTGGCGCCGCATTGTATATTCTCGGTTTTTATGTTTTCGTTACTTGGCCACCAAACGACGACATAAAAGCATTGCGCCAAAACAAAAACAAAAAAGCAATACATAAAACTAAAATAAAATAAAAATGAAAAACCTATGCACTTTCAACTCTCACCAGAAAGTGTTTCTCTAAGGGGGTCATTCTTATAGGTGTAGTATACAGCAAGTCACTTCTTTTCACTTTACACGTCTGTCGCAACGACATAGCCACATAAATGTTAAAATAACAAAGAAAAATGTGTGTATGTATTGTATATGTATGTATGTATATGTGTATGTATGTGTGT
>JAQIWH010003717.1:0-19026 GCA_034695005.1 Cryptops parisi
CACACACAAACACACACTCACATACTCAGGGTGAGGCAAAAGTCTTGTCATGGTTAAATACTGCGAAAACCATGGTGGTATGCAGATTTTGATCGAAGTATTGTGATGTATATCAATCATAGGCTATCTAGTGCATTTTCCGGAAGTTACCTTGGTTATTTTTATGGCTATCCATTTATTTACTTAATATCTATTTTACACCCAACATGTGATGTAGAAAGATGAAGGTATTCACGAAATAATGCGTCAACAGATCGAAAATCGACCGGTAAAAATGGAAGTTACGGGCCAAATAAGAACGGTTGCACAGAAAAGCAAACTAAGGGGCAGCTGCAACAGCATGCCTTACCTGACATTGAAGAACTAGTGAAAAACTTGTGGAAAACCTGTTAAACCGATGTATGTATTAATCTTATTTTCTCACAACTTTTTCACCACTTTTCTAGCATTACAGTGTCAGTTAGGTTATATTTATTTTGGCTGTCCTTGCTGGTTTTCCTGTCATGCCACACTACTTTCGTCCGTAACTTCCGTTTTTACTGGTCGATTTTTGATCTGTTTCGTGCATTGACATTATTTCAATAAAGTAGTGTGAATAGTAGTGATGAAGTTATTTCATAAATAGTTTCATCTTTATACATCACATGTGGAGTCTGGAATGCATATTAAGTAAGTCAATAATTGAATGACTTTAAAAAATACAAGCAATGTAACTACCTGTAACGTCATGGCCGATATACATGACACTACTTTAATCGGAATATTCATACCTTCAATGTTTTTCGCGATATTTAGCAGTGACCAGGCATTTGCTTCACCCTGTATATACAGTAAATATATATTTTGGGATTAGAAGTGAAAATCGACCGTCACCCTGAATTGTGTCATAAAATGCCATTGTGTAGGGAATGTGTTTTTTTTTTAGTTTTTTATTTTATTTTATTTTATTTATTTTTTTAATGGTCCGGTTTGGCGGGATTAATGTTATAGCTTTTTTGGAGCTTTTGTTGTTACATCCAATATGGAATTTTTATGGGCATATTTTTCTAAGCGTCTCTTGTGATTTTATATAAAACCAAAAAAAAGAAAGAGTAACCACACAGGATCAAGGTTCTTTTTAAGAAAATGTCGTCTTCAATATAAAGGAATCGTTTTGTTTTTTTTTGTTAAAAATTTGGAAACTCACCACAAAAAAATTTATTGTACGAAAAAGCACTGTAGGTGTGATGAATTCCATCAAGATTATAGTTTTCATGTAAAAAAAAAAAAAATTATCACGTGACTTATTTTTTTCCTTCAAATTATATTTTTTTTAACGAATAATAGCATTACGAGCTTGTGTTATAAGTTGACACTATCATAAAAACCTTAGAGTAGAAAAACAAAAATGTCACACCACTTTCAAGAGAACAGACACCCTGTATAACTTTTCATTTTCATCATTTCATAAGAACAGTTAATGTTAACAGATAAAATATAAAATATACGTATACTGTACTAAATATTTCAGTTAATATTAAATTAATAACAATATAAGTTTTGACTAGTTCTTTATATGCGATTTTTCTTATATATGAAAAATAGTTATGTGCGAGAAAGGAAATCCTTCCAGATACAACAAAATTTCGTTATTGTGCGGTTTTCTACACAATTGAGTGACTTTTTTCTTACTTTATGGAAATTTTGCTTATTGTGATGACGCTATGGAAAACACCAGTTTGTTATTGGCTGAAAAGCATGTTTGTTACCTGTAAAGCCATTGGCTGAAAAGCATGTTTGTTACCTGTAAAGCCATTGGCCACGAATGCTGCCAGGCAACATGAGTTGAAACAATGAATTGCGTAATGCAAAAAATAAGTTTTGACCGTCATTGTTGATGGACTCATTACAGTAAAAAATATAGTATATAAATATACAGGGTGTCCCAAAAGTTTCTAACGTCTTTTTTGGACTTGTGTTCTTTTGTTTTGTTTTTTTGACTTTGTGTCTTTTCCTTTGACTTTATTTCCTACAGTTTTTACTACATGTCCTATGTGGCCCGGTTTTTGGGACACCCTGTTTAATGAAAAATTGGTGAAATTGTGAAATGGCAGTGCAATATACGATGAAAATCTCATGCGATCAGCATTTCTTCTGTCATCGCCTTTAAATTTGAGAACTTTTTGCAACATCTGCAATCCGTCGAAAATATAAATATATATATAAATATATATAGTAAATTTTCGTTTTGGGGCCAAAATGTTAAATTAAATTTAGTACCATTTACCACCAAAAAAAAAGTAGAAACGGGTATTATTTTAACAGTTTCCAGAAACATGAGCTCAGTCCTATCATTTAGCAACTCGCCGTTGCAGAAGAAAAAGCTTATTTTTATATTAACATATATATATATAACAAAAAATAAATAGACAAAAAATATTTTTGGTGGTGAGGAAAAGGATTAAAACGGGAATAAAATGCTGATATATCTAAATAAACGATGTTACTAAAATATATGGCGTAAAAGGTTAATTTTTATTTTATCCTGTTGGTGGAATAGACCCAAAAATGTGTCACAGTTCGGTTGATGTTTAACAGAGCTGAAAAAAAAATAAACAAAAAACTTGAGCAAAATATTGGACTAAAAAATACAGAAAATGAAATAAAATAAATGAAATTTATTAATAGAGATTTTAATTAAATATACAGGGTGGATTCAATGTAATGTTGATGATTGTTTCGAGAAGTTTAAATGTCGTTTTTTCAGGAAAACATGATTCAACACAACCTGCTGAATGTTTGTTTATTATTTTGGTATATCTCTTTCTCGAAAAGCCGCTTGTGGCGCTAGTTGTAGCTAGTGTTAAATTTGAGTGATCGATCGTTGTGGTAAAAATTGGGGTGAAAATTAACTTCCAAAACAGAAGAGAATTTAGGTTTATAATGACAGGGCATTACGTTAGGTTATACCGTTTCAACGTTTGCCCGGTCTTCGGCCGGTGCCTCACTTAACCTGATGGTCTGTTATCATGAAGTGAAATTCCATTTTCTCGTTTTTCCAAGTTCATTTATACCACAACGATCGATCACTAATGCCAGCACTACATCATCAATATATTGCCACTACTAGCGCCACGAGCGGTAGTGGCATCTCACTTATAAGAAACGTACTATTATTTTTTATAATATACTGATTTTCTATTGCATCAGTAGTTCATTACCATTCTGCAGTCATATCATGAAATTTAAACTACCGTCAAGTTGCTTTATTATCATGTCAAATGATGCATACTATCACCATTCATTCGTTTTTTTATAATAAAAATAATTTAATAACTTATAATAATTTTTTTTCTAGAAATTCATTTTATGTGTGAAAATATTTAATCGCTTTATATAAATTTTCTGCGAACTATTTTTCCAAACAATTTTATCATTTTTCAAGATAAAAATCTCCTTTTATTTTGGTGAGATAATCGTGACAACATTTTTTTTTTAAATACATAATCATTATGTATTTAAAAAATTATACAATTTTTTTTTATACATATATAATGTACAATAAAAAATTGTTTACCACAAAAAAATTTTCTCTTTCTAAAACTCGCCATTTTTCTCACCACAAAAACACTTTTCATTTACATTATATTAGAACAATCGCTTCTTTTTTTACCACCTCCATTTTGTGTCACATGACTTTGATGATGTTTTTTATTTTAATGGAAGCACATAAAAGTTTTACATCATTTTCGGTGATGAATTTGTTGATTCCTTTATTGCCATAATGAGAATTCTGAGTAATGAAAGGGTTAAGGTCGTATAACGTTTAACGACTTAAAAAAAAAAGAACAACTAACTTTTTCCAACTTCCTTGGAGGTGAAACGACTTAAAACCCAAATTTCTTAATGGTCCACGAGCTAATAACGAGTATTTACCCAACATTGTGATTTTTATGACTTTCCATCTAACAAATCCTTTCGATAAAACAAAAAACCTTTTTAGTTTATCTATTTTTATAGTCTTGCCCCAACAAGACTATAAGATGATTGGCAAGGATTAGAAAAGAAAATTTTTTCTAAGATTAATTATCTTCGCCAATTGCTTTAGATAGGTTTAATGGGAGAGTCGGATATTGTCGACTATCATCCATCATTATTTTTCATTTTTTTTTGGAGTGAATTTTTTGTAATGATTTTTTTTTGTGGTGTGTGAGATTCCAAAAGAACGCATTAAAAAAATATTAGATCGCTTTTCTCAAGGGAATGTCGTGTATTAAGTAAAATCTGAGCAAAGACGTCTCAACAAATCAGAGAGATAGATCAAAAAGTTTGCGGAATATTCAAATAGATAATAAATTGTATCTTTCCGGAAACTTTTTGATCTTTCTTATTTTTGAACAAAATAATATTTTTTTCATCATAATATCACTAATTTTTCTAATAATGCACCCTTAACATGTTGATGTTTGTAAGTTAGACTTTCAAAGGATGGATCAAAAAGTTTCCGGAATATTCAAATAGATATGTAATTATATATTTCCGGAAACTTTTTGATTTTCTCTAATTTTAAACAAAACACTAGTTATTATACGATTTATGTTAGCTTCGCTTGTGAGTGACTTTGTGAACTGGGAATTGAACTTATAAAGACGTTTAATGATAATAATAAACTACTGTATCGTCCAATGCACCAAAAATCACATAAACTAACACGATATTAAATAAATAAAATAAAATAAAGTGAAAACCGCATAAATCCAATGTAACAAAACATTTTAATTTACGTATATGTCAATGGTAACGTAAAGTTACACATAAATTTCAACACACTCACCATGTTGGATTTTCGCTTAATTCACACACTCAATAGATGA
This sequence comes from Cryptops parisi, assembly GCA_034695005.1. Classification (NCBI taxonomy): domain Eukaryota; kingdom Metazoa; phylum Arthropoda; class Chilopoda; order Scolopendromorpha; family Cryptopidae; genus Cryptops; species Cryptops parisi. Next base: position 4,854 of record JAQIWH010003717.1, read on the forward strand.
GGTTTTTCGGTGATGCACTCTGTACACTCCGTGAAGAGCACTCTGTATACCAAAAGACTACCGTTATTCTTTTCATAACAAGAAGAAGTCGGAGAGGGTGTTTAAAGAAGGCGATTCCGAGACAAAACCGTGGACATCATCCATCCACGTAATCTATGATTAAATCTTCAACCGATCGGACAAACATTTGACACCCTACTCATTACAAAGATGACAAGTCGTTCGCCTTGACCACGTCATCGACCTCTTTTTTCTTCTTCTTTAAAAAGCCAATCCCTTAAATGAGAGACACCTCAATTAATCTCTCGTAAATCAAAAACTGAAATACTTTAAACAAAAGACGATTTTCTTTTCACCGGACCTTATTAAAAAAACTATACCAATTGTGTACATTTTTATATATATATTTATTTTGTCCACTATTTTTTATTTTATTTTCTTTTGTTTTTTGGTATATGTGTTTTGTTCTTCATTATTATATTTTTTGGCTGGAAGCTTCAACTGGCCGGTTCAACCCAACCGATTATGTGGACCTACCCTATCATTAGGAACATCCCGAAAAATCCTCTTTCACCATAGTGAAAAGAGAGACTGTGATTTTTTTATATTATGCTTTTGCTTTTAAAGATAGGCTTAATCGGCGTTAAATGGATTGGTTTGAAGGGTTATTTTCTTTAAAAGTCCTTTCTTCTATTTTTTTTTGTGTGTGTGAAATTTCAACAGGTGTTCTTAATGTGACATACTTGAAACATCTCCAATAAAAAGATGGTAAGGTTTGAACTTTGTTAATGGATTTGTTTTGTTTATTGTTATATTTTTTTTATCTATTGTTTATTTATTTATAAATAAACATACTAATAATCGTAGAATAAAATTTCGTTAAAAAAAAGCGTGTTCAAAAACGAACCGGATTTTGTTGGATACGTAAAGATTAGTCACTAGTTATACTGCGTCCAATTAAAATCCGGTTTAAATTTGTAAAACTATACTTTTTTTTTTGTGTAGATTTATCTCATGTTTTGTAATGTTATATCTCATGATTTGAAATGTTATCTCAATGTTTTTAAAATATCAATTTCCGCGAGAATTAAGTTATGATTTAAATCTCGCTTAATCGAACACATCGAAATTCACATGAAATGGCAAAATTTTGCTTTCCAAACCAGTTTTCACTTCCATAACAAAATCGCATAATATCATAATTTTCTACTATATAACTAGCATTTAGGAGAATTTCTTTCATGTTGCATGTTAACTAAAATCGTATATAAGGAACTCGGATAACTCGAGAACTTCGATACGAATCGAAAATTGAATTTCTCGAAATTCTAATCAAATTGCAAAATTCTGCGTTAAATCACTTTTTCACCACTGCACAAAATCGCATAACAGCAAGTTTTTCTACTATTACCGTATAACTAGCATCTAGGATAATTTCTCTTATTTCGCATGTTACTGAAATCGTATACAAGGAACTCGGATAACTTGACAACTTCGATATATTTCCGTATAATTTATTTTTTTATATAAATAACAATTCCAAAAAAAGTACCAATTTTAGTAGAATAGTTCAAAATTAAACCGGATTTTCTTGAACGCAAAAAGGTTAGTTTTCAGTTAACTCTGGAACCAGAAAAATCCGGTTCAATTTTGAACGCATAATTTTGTATACACAACTGTAGCAAAATTTTAATTTTCTTTAAACCATTTTTATTTGCACTTGTGTATCTTAGTAGCTAGAATTATATTTTTTTGTACACGGATTACAGTTGTTCATTTGTTTTGTTCGTTAATCAGGGAGGTGGAAACAAACGTCGACACCTACTCAAATAGTTTTCCAAAATGCACCCAGCCTAGTCATTAACTTCTCCACACAAAAAAATCACATCATTTAGTACAACTCGTGATTTCGTGACTCTCTCGTCTGTTTTAAGTTGTGAGATTTTTCTTTTATTTTTATACACACTAATCACAAAGAACACACAAAAAAAATGGTTTCAATGTTTTTATATATGTACCAACTATATATATATAAAACACAGAAACCAATAGTAACTTTGTGTGAATAATTAATACGAATGTGGAAAATAATTCGTGGAATGGGAGGTCAATGCGAATTTGTAATGGACATCGAATCATCCAATCATGATAGGCTAATGTATTAAAAAATTATACGATTCGTGTTAACGCGTTTTATATGTATTCGTACAATAAGAGAGGTTAATTGGAATATATGGATTAAATGACGATCCTCTTTCGTCTGAATTGTATAATTTAATACTTCTCATAAACATCCTGGTCTATTATTTGGAACAAAATCGAGATTGAGTGGTTTTTATACTCTTTCTATTAGCTTCACTCGTGAGCTTGTGAGCTGCGAATTGAACGTATACTGCCATCTACAGTCGTTTATGAGAATATACTGTATAGTCCAATGTACCAAAAAAAAGGCATAAAACGAGAACCGCATAAGTCCTTCACATAAATAAAATGTTAAAAAAAAATTGCAGAAATCAAAAATTGAAATCACGCAAAATTCGGATAAATCAAATATCGAAATACTCATAAATTGAAATTGGCATATATTGAAATTCGCATGAATCAACATTTGCATAAATTGAAACGTGCAGAAAATCAAAAATGTATTTTGTATACAGTATATCTGTATATGACAGTAAGGTATATAAAGCGTATGTTTTTTAATGTACTGGCACATTAAAAAACAACACAACAAAAGCAACACAACACAACGCAAACGTTGTTTTTGGTTCATATACCGTATGATGTGAAAAGAAGAGATTTAGCGAAAATTTATTTCAAGTGGACGTCAACACCATTTAAGATGGTACTTTCATGTACCAATTAGCGTTATTCATCATTTCATAATAAAAACAACAACAAAAAACACATTACCACTATGTGACCCCTGTGCCCTCACATGATACAAGTGTATATTATAAACCACCCCATAGTCCATTTATGAAACCACATTTAAAAAGAAAAATTTGTCTGGAAAAAAGAGGTCGATAAAGAAGAAAAAGGTCCATCAAAACGGTTTTGTGGTATCGTGTATACTAAAGATGATAATGATGAAGATAGTGGATGAGTTAACGAGGTTCTTTCAACCAACATGACGACAAGAGGTCATCTTTGTGCACGAGGCAAGGTGAAAAAGGCCTTACAAAACGAGCAACGTGAGCCATTTTGCCGCCCAGGCAACGAGCCATAAATTGACGCCATGTTTTTTTTCTTTTTTACTGAGATTTTTTTTTTTTGGTTGCGTTTCTTTGTGAATCAACACTTCCAAAAAAAATTAAAACAGAATTCTTTATGTGTGTTCACTATTTCACGTGTGCTTTTCATTGTTTCACGTGCATTCACAATTTTATTATTTCACGTGTGCTTTTCACTGTTTCACGCGCATTCACTATTCAAGCGCATACGTTTCACGCGCATTCAATATATAAGCGCATGCGTTTTGCGCGTTTATTGTACCTGCGCGTGTACTTTGCGTCTCGCGCACATGTTCCAGCGCACGTGACCAATGTTTTAACACGTGCTTTTACGCGCGTTTATTGTACCTGCGCGTGTACTTTGCGTTTCGCGCACATGTTTTAGCGCACGTGACCAATGTTTTAACACGTGTTACACTTGCTTGGTCGTGCGCAGGTGACTAGTTTAAAATATGTAGCTAACAGAACATGGTGCTATACATCTTTCTATTCTTCTTTTCTGTACTCTTTTGCGTTACACGCACATGTACACGTCATTTGTTTTAAATTGTTTTAAATTTAGCGCTGTTACAGATACGCAGACAGAATAAGGATTTTGAGTACATTGTAGGCTATGAAAAACAAACTCGAGTTGTTCTGCTATTGCATTTTATCGTGGATTATAATCTTGTCAGTTACAAATTACATAAATCTTTTTCATGTGACTTGTTAGATTCCTATTTTGTCATCATGATGGATCGTAAAAAAAAAATAATAAAAATTGCGGCCATTTTCTTTGTTGAAACTTGCACGTGATTTTTCTTTTCTTTTCATATTCATCAAGATGGCTAAATTGAGAGACGAGCATTGTTTTCATAAGCGGCTTCTTGTTGTTCTTTTTTTAACATTCTAATTGCTTCGGTATAGTTAACGTGCCAAAGCAAATATCGCGCAAATGCTCACCTTCAAGGTCCTCACTTTAAAAGAGACAAAGTAGCCCAAGGCCAACAATAACATGGATTATGCACATTCGAAAAATTATGGTAGCCAATAATTTTTTGTTTTTTTAAAAAAAAAAGTTTGTTCCTTTGTATATAGTTTAGTATTTGGCTGAAGAAAATTTGACATTTGTCATTTCACACATGGGCTCGAAGATAATGGATGACTTTGGAACGTCCGTTTCGAACCTTTGGGTGATGTATATTTAGAACTTAAAGAAGAATATGAGCACTTAATGTGATCATCACTGATGAGTATATAGGACTACGTGTCTATACTGTATATGTACGGTGATGACCCTATTTTACATGACGAAAATAAAAGACAAACAGAAATGTGCGAGTTTTAAAACTGTAGTTCCATTTTAGATTACTGCAAGATATAATTTATGCAATTGTAGATTAATACGATCTTTTGAGTAATTCGATTTACTTTTCGTGTAATTTCATTTTGGATTTCTGCAAATTTTGATTTATGCGAATTTCAATTTATTCGAATTCGATTCATGCGATTCTCGCTTTTACAAATGAAACTAATATAAAGAGTATTTAAAAATTGATTCGCTCATCACCTCACAGACAAATCAAAATTAATTTTATTTATTTATTTAGAATTTTTGCGGTCACATGACCATTTGTACAACTGAAAAGTGGAACACAGAAAATACAAATTGAAAATAAATAAAAGACAGCGCTGTTCTTTAAAATAAAGGACGTGTGGTTACCGTACCCATATATGAAAGTGTTCCAGTTTGGAATTTCTTGTGTGCACAAAATTTGGGCTTCTGACGTCAAAGAAATCCGATTTATTTTTTGACATTGAAATTGCAGAATTTTTGTATTGAAATGTATGGGAATTGAAGTCATGTGTGTTTATATGTAATAGTAGCCTATACTTTATCATGGGTGGAGTGTTAAGACGTTTTGTTTTGTATGATTGCCATTTTTTGCTTCTTCTTTTTCGGTTAGCGATATTAAGAAGGCTTTTTGTTAGTGGAATGCATTTTAAGCCCCACCTATATAGTGAGTAGTGTGGAAGCACTTTTCGATTGCCTTCGACAGATTAATGTTTTCACACACTTGTACACCTTAATTAAACCGTAATGTAATGTAGTGGTTTGCAACATGCCAACAACCATTGCAATTTATTCTACTTTTTTAAACCCCATTTTTTTGTATTAATATTTTTATTCAGATTTATTTCACATTGGTATTTGACTACAAATAACCTTATTTTATGTTAAAAATAGCTTATCGTTACAAATAAAGTTGTTTTTTTTTAATAAAAGATTGTTCAAATTTGAACCGGATTTTGTTAGACTAATCACCATTCAAAAAATCCGGGTCATAATTTGAACTTCCTAAAATTGTTAATTATTCGTAAAAAATATTTTGAAACAGTATTATCTTGTAAGCATTTTATGTCAAAACTATTTTATCTTTAATAAAAAAGTTTATTTTTTTATTATATTTATTGTTCAAATTTAAACCGGATTTTATTAGGTTAATCACTACCTGAAAAATCCGGGTCTAATTTGAACCATCTAAAATTATCAATTATTTTTAAGAACTATTTTGAAACAATATTATCTTGTAAGAATTTTGTGTTGAAATTAATTTATCTAAAAAAAAACTGCTTATTTTTTTTATATTTAATTATTCAAATGTTAACCGGATTTTCTTAGGCTAGCCACTATTTAAAAAATCCGGGTCAAATTTAGACTTCTTAAAATTATTAATTATTCGTAAATATTATCTTGAAACAGTATCATCTGAAAAGAATTTCATGTTAAAACTAGTTTATCTTAAAACAAGAAGTTTATTTTTAATACTTGATCGTTCAAATGTAAACCGGATTTTGTTAGTCTAGCTATTACCTGAAAAATCCGGATCAAATTTGAACTCTTTAAAATTATTAGTTAATTGTAAAAAATATCTTGAAACAGTATTATTCCATAAGAATATTACTTTTTAATCGATTTTATACAAAGTATCGATTTTTAAATATTTTAAGATTATTAAAATTTTTTCTCATTATTTCATGAACGATACATTTTTTATGATAAAAAAAATAGATTTTGGAAATTTCCAAATAATAAATTGAATTTCAGTGTTTTCTCAAAGTTAACTATAAAACTGTAAAAAAAAACAAGTTTGCATGAACCGCACGAACTTTATTGGTCACTTTACAAATTAACCTCAATAATTTTGCAAAACACACAAAAAAAATTGTTTGACTTTCGATTACAATCTGTAACAACTTGGCAAATCAGGTTTGAAAAATATTTTTTATGATTGTCCACGTTTTTTTGTATGTCCATAAATTATCTTTTTATTTCGTGAAATTTTTAATTTATATTTTCTTTTTAATTATCAAAGTTTAAATTGTCTAATCGATGTCGTCTCGCTTGTCACTTCTGCTACCACTCTCACGCACTGCTACCTACAATCAATTAAACCAGCTTTTTCCTAATTTACAAATGAACATAAAAATTGTACTTGAAAAAAAATATATAGATATAAATTAGAAGCTGTAAGAAGCTGTTGATTACCTCCAAAAATTTGCACTTCATTCGTTTGGACAAGTAAAAGCCATTTGATCGTATCGATTAAGCTTTCTGGAAAGACATTTCCATTAATATTACTTACTGCAAATGAACTTGTTTAGTTTTTCGGTTTTTTAATAGCATTTTAATGGTGTTGATTATTTTTTTAACAGGTATACATTTTTCTTGAATTGCTTTCGATACGTTTATAACGCTGGTAGTGTGTATGATATAATTTTCGTAAACTTTTTTTTCGTTATTATAGGAAATAAGGTATTGCATTTATCAACACTTTCTAGCACATCTAGCTCTGATTTCTAGCACATCTAGCAATTGCTAGCCTGATTTTCTAGCAAATCAAGCAATTGCTAGCTCTGATTTCTAGCACATCTAGCGCTTGTTAGCGCTGTTTTTCTAGCACATTTAACAACAGTTTGCGCTGTTTTCTAATGTAATCCATCTAGAAGTGACTGAACAGTTTTTCAGTATATAGTTGTTATAAATATTGTATAACAGTGCGCTATATTTAACAAAAACATAATTTTTTGTATTGACCATTCCAGTTAATTTCAGCGGTGTTGTAGCTCATCTTACCATGGTTAGCGCTTATTTCTAGCAAAGTTCAAAAGTGTAACGACATTTTTTGAATATCTTTAATAATATCTGCATATAACGATGGCTGCATATAACAAAAACACGTGATTTTGTAATTTATTTATTTCTAGTTAAGTTTAGTGGCTTTCGAGCTCATCTAGCAGTTATCAATGTTTTTCTAGCACCTCTAGCAGTAATTAGTGCTGTTTTCTAGCACATTTAGAATTTGTATAAAAATCTTTTCACATTTTTTCATAATAATGCTACGTTTAACAAAATAATCGTAATTTGGTATTGGTTTTCTAGCTAACTAGAAAAACTGAAATTTACTAAAATTAAAGTCATTAAAATTATTTGTGTGATTTTCTAGCAAATCAACCAGTGGCTAGCGCTGATTTCTAGCGCATCAACCAGAAGTTAGCGCTTATTTCTAGCACATTTAGCACTGGTGAGCACTTTTTTCTAGCACATCCAGCAGTAGCTGGCATAGCTTTCTTGCACATCTAGCAGTGTCAAGCATAACTTTCTAGCGCATTGGTAGTAAAACAAAATTTAAAAATACTTATATTTGTCAAAATATGTGTTACTAAAGTTCAACAACAACACATGTATTGACTTTTTTAAATTCAAGTAGCTTTAAAACACATCTAGTGCTTTCTAGCATATCTAAAAATCATTATTTTAATTTTAATTTATGCGAAGGACTTATGCGGTTCTCGTTTTATGCGGTTTTTTTTTGGTACATTGGACTATACAGTATATTCTCATAAACGACTGGAACTGACAGTATACGTTCAATTCTCAGCTCACTCACAAACTCACAAGTAAAGCTAATATAAAAAGTATAAAAATAAACTATATACTTTACCATATATATACATAAATAAATATACATAATACATACATACACTTTGGACTCCAAACTCGTTTTTATTTTCAACACTTATTCTTAGCCACTCATCAATCATTTTATGTCTCTTTTCTTATCTTTTTTTCTCATCCCAGTTCAATTTTTTTTTGTGTTCAAATGGATGCTTTTGTATTCGAAATTTGTTTATTGTTTACACATCTTGAACGCACCTGAGAAAAACCATTTGTTACTATTCTCGTTTATTAGACACCAAACAAAAAAACTTGCTTCCAAATACTGCGCTTTTTTTATATATTCTTTATATATATATACTTTTTCAAAGGAAAAGTAAAATGGGGGTTTATTTCCTACACTCCTATCTTTATCCTCATGTTTAGGTAAGAAACACGCGAAACAACTTCTTTTCATTCTTCATTATCCGTTCACCTACTTCGAATGCATGGAAATTGTTCGAAACCTTTTGACCAAAACAAGGCAATTTATACTGTATACTTGTATATATATAAATATATACATATACCACCCTAGTTCTCATAAATTGTCGTTTACTCCGTGAGAAATTCAACTGCTTTGCTACGCGTACTCCAAATTTTAACTTTCACGTGACTTTCTCATCTCCACCCAATTGACCACCCACGATGTGCCAAAAGGAAACTTAAATAAATTATTACTTATTTTTTATATCACATATAGTTGAATACATTTTGTGGTACTTGAAGGTTAGATTTCCTTCCCGCTTGTGGCGCTAGTTACTTTTGGTGTAGCTTGTTGGTGTTTTTTAATTAATATATAAACTATTTTCTATGGGTATCAATATCAGTATTTTATGATTATAAACAATAGTATCTATACCCATAGTAGGCCTATATGGCCAAATGAATTTTAACAGTTTTGTTTTCAAAAAATTTGTTTTCTGAAAAACTGTGTTTTTGGATTTAAGACGTTTTGAAAATAAAATCTTCAATTGTACCCCAAAGTCAAATTGAGTAAGTGGGGTTTTACAAAAAAGGGATGAAACGGGAGATCCCCGAGAAAATCTACGACCGTGGTGTCAGATCTCCCAACTAAATATCACAGTGGGATTCGATCCCGGGACCTCTGGCACCAGAGGAAAAGCCTTAATGACAAGACCACCACTTTCACCTTAGTTAAAATCAACAACAAACCAAGCCACTAGCGCCACAAGCGGGTCAGGCAGCTAACCCAAAGTACTCAGTATTTTTATTCGTTCACTTATAAGTTTTTGCAAAAAAGTTGGTTTTGTAACGTCCTTTCTCTAGTTTGCTTTAGAATTTGCCCTATCATCAAACAGCTCAATTTACGATCGAGAACAAACATGAAGAGACAAAAAATACAAACAAAAATTTTCCTTATTGTTGGAACAAAATTCTCTTTCATTTCTTTCTTGGTAAAGGATTAAAAATAACCAATAGAAATTGCTGCTTTTCTCCAAATACTCCCTCCTTTCTCTCTTTATAATAAAAATAATAAGGGGGGATATATAAATAATAAAATGAATAGAAAGACCCTCTTATCGACTCTTATTCACTCACTGTTTATCTACTCCACTCCTGGTTTGAATTTTGTTCGTGGATCATTGGCTTCTCCTCTCTTTTTTTTTTTAATCTTCCCGATCTTTCACCTCATCTTCCTGTATTTTGTTCCCCCTTATACAAAAGAAAAGAGATTTTTTCTCTCTATTATATTCCCCTGCAAAAAATTTTTTTTTGGGGGGGTTATATTAAACCCCCATTTTTTGGTCAACCCTCTTCTATATTCCATTATTCTTATTATTCCATTACCCCCATCTCGATAGAGATTTAATTCTACGTTTATTGATATTTAATTTCTACTAACCCTCTCTTATTCGATCAAAATTGGAACCACTTATCCAGATGATAAAAGTCCTATTGTTAGACTTTATATATCGTGTAGGGGTTCATAAGTAACGGTTCTTCAGTTTGAAACGTCCAAATCGGAAATTTTTGATATTTTTTTTTATAAGTAATTTTTAGAAAATTTTCAACAAATTTAAAAAAACCAACTTTCTCTCTGTCTGTGAAGCAAAATTCTACTTAGCACACAAGAAAAACCATAATAAACGTGAGTGTAAACGAAAGGAACAACATTTTCACGTGCTATAGCACGGGTTACCTACTTGAAACTATTATAATTTTGGTTGAAAATTTGTTTTCAAAATTCGGTACTTTCCGGTTATATTTCCGGGTGGTCTTGATGTTGCTATATGCTTGTACTTGGTTATTGGTTTATTTTGCAGGTTAGGTTAGGAAAAACCAAAAAAAACGTATTAAATGTATGATATTGTTTTGTTTTCTTAACCTAACTTGCAAAATAAACCTATAACCAAGTATAGCAACATCAGACTGCCCCGGCTATAACCGGAAAGTACCCAAAATTTTGTGACTATTGTTTATATTAAGCACTAAACTTGATTGGAATATAAATTTTGCACGAGGCTGTTGTTTTTGATAGAACATTTTACATGTGACCATTTCTCAACTCGGTTTAAAAAATTTACATTTTGCACAAAATTAAACTCATAAATCTTGTGTTAAAAACCGTTATCATTTTTTGATTAAAAATTGCAAATTGTTAAAAAAAAACATTTTTTCACCGAAAGTGTTTTAATTTTAAATCAATCAGCATACATTCTGACATAATTCCATTTTATAAAATTTTTAAACTTTTCAATTAAATTTATTCTCATAGCAGGGAAGGTGTGAAATCGCGAAAAAAATAACAAGGTTGTAAAGCACTAGACATCACTTACTTGATAATTTATTGTACCTATTTTTACTTGTTTATGAATTATTCATCATTTACGAAGAAAAGTAAACAACAACAACAACAACAACCATTTTAAAATTTAATTATCATGTGTTGAAAATGTCAAAAGTTTTTCCATTGATTCTTTAGAATTGGTAATCGGCATTGAAACGGAAACGAGATAACCAAACGGGGAAAAAGAAAAATTGAAAAAAAAAAATAATAAAATTAAATTAAAAAATAATAATAACCTAACAAAAGTATTTTTGCCTTGAAAGAAGAAGAAGAAAACACTTTTCTGCTTGTTTACACCTTGATCAATAAATAATTCATTAAGGAACTTTTTAGAAACAAGACCTTGTTCATTCGTCACGTTCGTGCTCAGAATGACTTGACAACAACTAACAGAACAACTGTTATACTTCACCGAATATACAAATTACTACATCACCGCTGCGCGAGTGCAGAGGGAAACAGACCGAACGGTTCCATGGTGCACGCTGCGTAGGCGTACTCGATTATTTTTTTCAGTATTTATCGATTTTTTAAATCGGTATTTTTTCGCTAAAATGTTTACTATATTTTTTGTATCACTAATCATCGCGGGTCGCATAGTGAGTTCAGTTAGGCCGCATGTGGCCCGCGGGCCGTACGTTGTGCACGCTTGTAACTATATGATTGTACAATATTTCTTTCACCAACTTTTTTCCTATTCGTTCATTCATTCAGTCTATTTTCTTGGTTGGTTCATTCATAAGACTATACAGGATACGCAGGTGTCAAGGTCCCATCAACGTTTCTTTTCGCCTTAGGGCTTTTCAAAGGATTCAAGTTCACTTTCTCATTTTCATTCTTCTCCTCCTCTAACATTACCGAAATGAATAATAATAATAATAAAAAAAAAAGACTATGGTTGGAGTTTCCTCAATATTTCATTTTTCATGCAAAAAACATTCCTTATTCGGTGATTCGAGAGGAGGTGATGCTGAAAGAAATAATGGTTGGAAATGAAATTTGTGTTTCCTTTTTACATTTAGTTTGTAAAAGGGGAGTGATTATGTAATATTAGTAATTATCAGGTGGGAAAAATTAAAATGTTACCACCGAAATTATTATTATTTTTTGCTTTATCTTTTTGTTTTTTAGAATTTAATTTTGTAGCGTTCGTTTCGTGTGAGATAATTATGTTTTTAAAATTTTTGATTTTGTTTTTGATATTTTTTTGTTGTTTTTGATTTGTTTTTGTATAGAGGAAATCGCATGAAAATTAAAGTAGAATTTTATTTTCTTTGTTTCGCGAATTTTTGTGAAACTTGGACACTTGTTGAGCGAAAAGTTGAAGTTTGAAACGCGTCATTTTGCGATATGCGTGATTCTGTAAAACACTTGATTTTATGAAATGTGTTATGTTTCAAAACCCATATTCAGTTAAAACTCGGTTTCATTAGTCAAAGCCCGATTAACTTTAACAGCGAAGTTATTTAATGCCGCCGAAGGCCGCCAAAGACTTCAACTTATTCTAAAATCGATCAGTTCTAGTTTTCACTTGTCAAAATTGGATTTTAACTGAATTTTGGTTTTCAAAAAGTTTTTCACCAACTTTTCACTCTTTGAAAAGTTGGTTTGAAATGCGTTATTTCGTGACACGTGTAATTTCGTGAAATCCGTTATTTAGTGAAATGCTTACAGTTGGAAAACCATAAAAATGTGGTGCACCCACTTTCAAATCAAATTTTTGATGATTCTAATCAAATTGAGATTTGTTTTCTATTAAGGCTAAAACGATGAAAAATGAATAGAAACTAATTAACTACCTGTAGTCAATTATAATGATTTAGTTATGATTGGTTTTTTACTTTAACTGGTACATAAGGCAGATTTATTTGTTTTTCAATAAGAATTATAACGTATAAAATAGTCTATAATCTTTCCTAGACATACCCCAATTTAAATTACTAAATTTCAAGAAAATAAGTTAATTAATTTTTCACACATGCGCGCACAAACAAACAAACAAACAAACAGACATGAAAATGATTTTATTTATATCAATTTAACGAAATTTCACTTTTTTTCACGTTCATTTACAAAATCGCCAAAAATAAACAAAACGATGTCACACAATATTTGTACACACACAAAACCATATACGAGCGTATACATACGTATACAATAGGTACATTCGGTATGTGTGACAAAAGTGGCGCAGATTTATTGACTTGTAACACACCACAAAATGATTTGCTTTGGCACATTTGACATCCCGAAATGTCATTTTTGCTTTTCAAACTTCTTCCAAGTTCCGTTCATTCGCAATATCCGTCAATTTCTTTTCATTGAAGTTTAGACAGTAGTTCTTGTGTTCATTTGAACAGGTGATGATCATTGTCATCAAAAGTTTTTTGTTTGTGAATTTAGCAGCTGCATTTGCATTCGGGATTAAAAGAATGACAAAGTGTCATCTCATCTTTTATCCCTCTTTAATTCCATTTTATTTCATTTCAGTAGCTCGTTGACTTTGTAAACTAACCAATTACATATAATTAAATTTTATTTATTATTTTTTTTTTTGCTCGATTAATTGGATTTTATATATAATTTATTATTCGGAAGCTCAAGGTATTTTTTGTTTAAAACAAATTAGTAACGAATTTAATTTAATTTTGATAATACTAAATGTTAGACTCTCGTTATATGATTACATTGTATGGAGGTGTTTATAGAAGACATTACAATGTAAAAATTATAATAAAACGGGTACATTAAAAATGCTTTTTAAACATACTCTGTATATACTGTCATATACAGATGTACTATATGTACATTACATTCATTTTTGATTTTTGCAAGTTTCGATTTTTGCGAATTAAAAATCGATTTCAATTTCGATTTCAGTAATTTGATATTCAATTTATGCTTGTTTTGAGTACTGTAATATCATTTTTCATTCTTGCAATTTTCAATTTATTTATTTATACATTCGATTTTTTTTTTACGTTAAACTTATACTGTTTTTGATTTATGCGAAGGACTCAATACGGTTTTCTTTTTATGCGTTTTTTGGTACATTGGACTATACAGTATGTATATTCTCATTAATGACTACAGATGGCAGTGTAAGTTAAATTTTTCAGCTCACAAACTTACTCACTCACAAGTGAAGCT
>JAQIWH010003718.1:0-19024 GCA_034695005.1 Cryptops parisi
TACACATATATATATCTAGCTAGGCTATATACGCATACATGTATAGTATATACAGCACGGTATACATGTTATTTGTTGTTCTTTTTACATGTGTACCATTTGTTTTTGAAGTTGGAGTGAAAATGTTAGATTGTAAATAGGCCCGAGGATAAGGGCGGGTTAATATATCAGTTTAGTGTCTGAGATCGACTCGGATGATATGTATTGTGTGCGTTGCGTAATGTTAACGTTAGCAAACGTTGTACAATTGAAGCCAAGGTTAAAGCTATAGCTTCATCGTGTAGAAATTGCTTATTGTGTGTTTGCACGAAAACCATCGTAAACAAAACTGGAAGTTTGTTTTTTTTATTACATAATTTTTGTAGTTTTCCGTAAGGTTGAATTTGTATTCAAGCTTTAAGGATTTGTTAAAGTATACTATTTTATTGAAATATAATGATAAGATATTCCATAGATGCTACATAAATGTTTTTTAAGCCTACGTGTATAGGCTTGTAAGTATAGGTTTGTGAATAATACATATACGGTACACAGTGTAGTTTACTTATATACGTAGTTTGTAGGCTTATAAGTCATTGGACTTAAAAGTTATTTGGTAGATAGCTCGACTACTGAACTATAAGTTAATAAAAAGACTCGAAGATGACTCATGCCGTAGCACGTGGGGAATAGAGTAGAATTGAATTAACGATAGCATTAATCAACAATACTGTAGTATGTTTTTAACGACTTTAATGTTTCTTCTTATGATGAATTTTTGTATTAGACATAGGTATATTTGTAGATATTTTGTATATATGATAAAATTGGTAAAGCTTATTTTTGTATTTATGTCAAAATAATGTTTTATATACGTTCAATACTTGTTTAACAATTGTTTAGTTTTCATGTTGAAATCATTTTTAACAGCTTTAATCCTAAACTACGACTGTGATGATACAAATAAAATAACACACAAAATATATAACCAACCATTATTTAGTTTTACAATAAAATATAAATTATTTGTATTTATTTATTTTTAATTAATTTTATTATTATTTTTTAAAATTTAATTTTTAAAAATATGTTAAAATGTTTAGATCTAAAATATTTTACTTTGCAGCATTGACATTTTAGCCTATGATAGTGTGGTTTATAATAATAATTTATTTAATGAAATGAATTCATCAGCAATGTGTGTATGTACACTGTATATAAATATATATATATATATAAAGCATATGTAGGCTATATGTTTTGTACCTGTATCAAGTAAATCAAAAATGTATTTAAAGAAAAAACACAAAAATACTTTAAGTAAAAATAAGTACCCGGGTAATATGTTTATTGTTGAAAGTGAAGTTTCATGCAGGCTTTACATCGTAATTTGCATGAAAATGTTTTCGTTGTTGTTGTTGTTTTCTATTGTGTGCTTTCTTGCGATATTGTCGTCGCAGTCGTGTCAGGTTTCTGCTTTGTTGACAGTGTTCATATTTAATGAGCATTAGGGATTTTGTTACCCAAAACTGCCTTCCACTCGAAAACGTTTCGTTGCAGCTTACGCAAGGATTTGAGCTTTTTTATTATTTTTTTTTTTTGTAGTTTTTATATCAAAAATATATAGCAGACGAAAGAACGTTTTAGTTGTAATTTAACTCAATCCCACAAGTTTCATCTTTATTTAATGAATTTGCACAGAACGGGTTTTTTGAAGGATTTTTCTTTAATAGCATTTTATTGCAGTTTTATGTAAAGTAGTAATATTGGTTGTTATTTTTTTATGTATTAAAGAAAAATACATATATTATTTTTTTTTATTGTTGTTTCTCATGTCTTGGAAATACTAGTTTGAAATGTCAGTCTTTATGTGTTACACGAATGCGCTGCGGTGAAGCTTTATCACGTAAACGTTTTGTTGTTATTTCTAAATTCAAAATAATTAAAACATTCACGTTTATAATAATACCCAGCAAATGTTTTTTTTTATAAATGTTTGTCAAAATTTATTGCTTATATTTTTTATCTGTATAGTGCTTTTAATTTATATTTTAAATTTTTTTTATAGGCCTATTTTTTTTACTGGGGTATGAAAGTCAACTTTTTAATAATTATGATTGGCTGGTCTATGTCAGAGGTTAGAATATCATTTTAACATATTTATAGTTGTAGGTTTAAGTACGATACACTATTTAGTTACTTCATTAGTAAAGTTATCGACATAGTATTAATAATTTAGACTAATCAGCGAATAGTTTGTGAATAATAAATGATTATATGCTGCCACTTATTCATTTATTGACCCGAATATCGCTAATAGGCAGGTTCATATTAGGTATGTAATGCTGTATCATTGAAACAGATAAACGTTTCTTAATACAGTATGTCATGTAGTTAAAAAATCTTAGACAATCTTTGTTTCAAGTAGGCTTAATATTCTGTTGTTGACTCAAATTTTGCTTTATTATTATGCAATCGTTTATCATACAGACACTATAACTAAGTTGTATTTTATGCTTTATATTAGTGTTACTTGTGAGTGAGTTGTGAGCGAGTTGTGTATTGTGAGGTGATAGTTGGTCATTAACGTATATTGCCATCTACAGGCGTTTATAAGAATATAACGTTATATAATCGAAAATGAAGATGGCATTATATAAAACATGTTCTTAAAAATGAATTTTTAATGCACTTGTTTTTGTAAAGTCATTCTAATTAGTTCAAGGGCACGTGGAGTTTTTAAAATTTCTTACGTTTTCATTTGCTGTACAATACATGCATTGTGCTTCAGCTTTAAATTGATTAAAGCTATGTATGATTAAGTCAGTAAAATTAACAGTTTAGCAAAAAGATGTACAGTTGTCTACAAAAAGATGTACAATTATTGTGTCTACAAAACACAAAGATGTACAATTTAGTGTTTCAGGTGATCTTAATCCTGTTCAAAGAATTGAATTTTTTGTTGTTTTAACAGTAGGTAATAACATTTTCACTTATATAAAACGTACACTTTTTGGTGGTATTTGATTACAGTACGGTACATAATTTCTTTGATTTATGCGATTTTTGCGTTCCGCGCAAACTTCGCAATACATTACAATATACGGTGTCGAAATTCCCATGAAATGATAACAATCCGGCACTCAGTAACGTGAGCACAAAATCGTATAACAGCAAATTTGATCGTATATTATAACGAAAAGATATTTCTCTTCGCATATGTAGCGAAATTGCGTATTAGGATCTCGCATAAATATAAAATTATATAAACTTACTCCGTCTTAAACGTCCAGTTACTTGAGTATCACCGCACAATTACGAAATTATCTCACATATATTTAAAGAACATCTGAGGTTTATTTTGTCGCATATCAGCAAATATTTTTGGTAAAAAATTGTGATTTACTACGTTAGTTCATGTTCAGTCGTTTTACGAGTCTATTGTTGACCGTTGCTTGTTGCTTTTTTTTTGTTTTTTTTATATAACCTAAATTGGTATCTAAGTGTAGATACTGGTTTAGGTTAGGTAAAAAAAAACAACGGATCTTTCCTGTTATATTACCGCCACTTTCGTTGTCCAATAATAGAGACTCACGAAGTGAAAGTGTCCGAAAAGGGCGTAAATTTAGAACTTTCTGTACCGGTACATTATTTCAGTAATCAGCGTATAAGTAAATCGAAGAACATCTTGTTGTATATGCTCATATAGTTTTATATGACATGTGGTAAAGCATACAGATAAAGTGTACTTTTATGATGAACATTACCGATTCGTGATTCGTAAAAAGAGATTCAGAAATTAGCAATTAGTGGTTTTCCAATTACAGCACTTTAGAGTATTCGATCGTTTGAATGACAATAATTCACTAATCGTTTGAAGTTGCTCGTTCAATCGAATGACAATTGCATAGTTTGTGATAGGATTTTATACAAAACGATTTATCATGTTTTCGTAACGTGCGTGTGTGTGTGTGTGAAAAATGTATATAGATGGTGGCACTAGCAAATGCGAAAACTCGAGTCTGGTAGTTTAATCTCATCGACGTTGCAACCCCAGCAATTAGCTGTTGCCTATTTATGTCGTGGCAAATCTGAGGGCTAAAACTAACGAGGTTAGAAGCTTAATCCACTCTTAATCCCATTCGGATTGCTGCTGTCAACAGTGATCAAGAAGTGAGAGACTCTTACTCGCTCTAAACACAACCATTTTTTACTTCTCTAGGACTATACATAGGAATAAAAGGCTAGGCAATATTTATTCAATTTTTTTTTGTCGTAAGGATTTATTAATTTACACATACAAGGTATTCCTGAAAGAATTTAGTCAAATTTTAACCACCGATGCTACGCATCAATTATATGGTTAATATTTGACTAGACCTATTAAGAACACTTTGTATGATTTTAATTAAATTTTTTTAAGTCTACATTCGATGTTTCTTATTTTGGTGATTTCTTGGAAGGTGTTGTTACAATCTTTCCTTATAGCAATGAAATCAAAGTAAAGTAACACAACATTTTTATTTGTTTAAATCACACGTTAACCATTCTCAGTGAGAGAGAGAGAGTGCAAATTTGTTCGAGTTTTGAAATAGAAAGTCGTCGATTTATGCCAGTTGTGATATTTTGCGATTTATGCGATACCGGTATGTAGTTTATTCTGCGATTTATGCAAATGTGAGTTCGTTTTCACGCGGTAGAGAAAATGTGTCTCAGGATATTCGTTATATGCCAGAAGCGTTTGCTATTATGCGATTTCTAGAAATGTACAATTGAGTGAACGGTCCAGTATTTGTCTCACTTATTTTTTTCAAAGTTGATATATGCGATTTTTAATTAATGTGATATTTATAGCAGATAATCCTCGCATAAATCGAAAATCGCAGATACATAAAAAATTGCGAAAAATAACAAGTTCAAGACTGTTCAGCGACTTAGGCCTAATAACTAAATTTTCTATCATATATACGATTGATACGAGCTTGTAGAACACCCTCGCATAAAACTCTAGAACCACCCTATATTATTCGTGGCAAAGCGAAACCTGATTTAACCACAAGTCTGCTTTTGAACGCAATGCAAACCCATGGATAAATGATTGACTTTTTAATCAAGAGTAGATTTATTTGTTTGTTTGTTTATTTTTGTTTATCCGACTCGCCCAACATTAAACAGTTGTGAAAAGCCAACTCTCGTAAACCAAAGTTTACTTTTACTTTGTGTAGTGTGTTTTTCCTCTTCTTTTTTCACTTCTGAGATTGGCTTTCATTTGTACTCGAATGACGTCACCAGTCGATTGTCCAATCATCGACCTTGATGTTAAACTTCTCCACCCTCCATCGAAATGTTTCCATCTCGATTAAAACCAATTGGCGTAAAAACTCCAAAGAACACTTGGTGAATAAATGATAAGATGTTGTTTTTTTTCTTCATTATTATCATTTCTTGTTCAACCAAGTTCCTTTTTCGCTCAAAACATTCCAGGAAACCAATAAATCGGGAATCGATGAATGACGTCATACTTAAAGAACCGAAAGAAACGTTTAACGTGATTAAAAGTTGCAGAATTAATTTTTTATTGGGTGTTCTTTTATACTGAAGTTTTAGTTAACGAAGTTTTCGTGATAATTATTTTTAAAATAAAAATAATAATTTTGAAGTGTAGATAATGAATGGCTCATTATTACGTGTTGGTAGATCAGAAACGTGTTTGTAAGTCATAAAAGTGCATCACGCGAAATGGTAATACATCATGTAACATTTTTTTTATGTGTGATAAGCGATGTACATATATGATGTAATTATTATTACCGAAAAAACGAGAGAAAGAAATTGGTTATTTTGATTAAAGTACATAATAATGACATTCGAGCTTCTGGCACACACGATAAGTTGAAGTGTTATGTGTGATTATGTTACTGCTATAATAATAATAATAGGTAACACGTGCTCCAGCATGGGAACATCGTTGTTATAATTTATATTAAGCGACTCTATTATTATTTAGTGTTATTACAGTTGTGTGGTTATGCTAATCTAGTGTCTTTACAGTTGTGTTGTTATGGTAACTTAATGAATGGTAGGCTATTATTAGTAACACACACATTGTTATGGTATAACCCCCGTGGATTTCAAGCTTTATAGCTTACACTCGCACAAAATATGAATTGCTTTGTCAGGCTTTACATATTAGTTTGTTTTGTGAACACTTATTATTACAAATACAGTGAAATCCTCTTAAAATGTTTTACGCTTAAACATAAAAATATTAGTTCTCGATTTATGCGAGAACACCACAAACTACACACAAACTTATTTTAGTTCCGAAAAGGTATTTTATTTTGACATTTTCACGTTTAAAAGCATTTCTCGCTTAAATATAAAAATTGTTCAAAAGATATCCCATTTGATACGTTTTGTAAAATTGCTTTATATTGTTGTTTTTCTCAATAAGTTTGATAGTTTGTAATAATTAAACAATCTTTCTCTTTCTGTGCCAGAATGTTCCATGACAACAACTAAAAACAAACGTAACCATAACATAATAAATTTGTTACTACACCAGCACAAACATAAGCAGTAGGATAATTAACAAAAAAATAAAAAGAAAATTTTTTTAAATAAACTTCTCCTACTTTACTGACTAGGTGCAAATTGATGACTACCGGTACCCAACGTTTCGCCTCCTTTGACAAACGGCTTTATCAAGGGACAAACACAAACGAAGAACACCAGCAGCACAAAAAAAAAACGTTTTTTTGTGTTGCTGGTGTCCTTCGTTTGTGTGTTCTTGTCCGTGTTTGTCCTTTGATAAAGACTTTTGCTAAAGCAGGCGAAACGTTGGGTAGTCATCAATTTGCACCTAGTCAGTAAGATAGGAGAAGTTGTTTTTTAAATTTATTTTATTTTTTGATTAATTATGATATTCAGAGTGCAGGATGTAACATTTAATAAGCAGTAGGCCTAATTAATAAGATGAAGTAAACATAAATGACTACCTCTAACGAATGTTGCTAAGCAACACGAGTTAAAACAATAAATTATGTTTATGAATTGAATCAATTGCCTTCAGTTGTTTTTGACGAAAATACAGCTATGCTAGTTCACGAGAAACGTCTTAAGCGGGTTTTACCGTGTTATAGCTCAATCACATCAAGATCAAAACTTTGTTTCAAACAAAATATCTGTCAAATAATTCGAAGTATGATTTATTGCTTTTTTTTTTTTGCAATGAAAAAAAAAATCTGATCGATTTATTTATTTTTTTTTTAGGAAAAAAAATGTTCAAATAACAAGAAATAATCAAAACTCCCGTTTCCCCGTAAAGTCATGAATCTTGTCTATTTTTTGGCTGGATTCAGTTTGTTACTTATCATTTGACAGGTCCATAGTTCATAATACATATAAACGAAACATTGGTAGACGGAAATAATAAAAAATGGTCGTTTAACTTCCAAGTTTTTCGTTGTTATGTTGTATTTTTTTTTCACTTTCTCTTTTTTCTATATAAAAAAAAATCTATTGTTTTATTCGCTGTTGTGTTGTGGTTGGGTCGAGTGGACGTTTATCTCCCACGAGGAGCGCGAGAGTTCATTTTGATCTGTTTTATCGATTTATTTTCGTGGCAGGACAGCTGTTTCAACAGTCATCTGTTTAGACGTGGACAAATAGGGTTCCTAAAAAAAAAGGAGAGATTTTTATATATATATACTGTAGTATACCCCCATTGCTAAAGAGACCACTCGGGTATATTTAAATAACGGCAGAGTGCCTCCCCACTGTGGTGGTGCAATTCGTTAATAAAGATAACTTGTGTGTGGTGGACTGTCAGTGAAATCTTTCTTGCATGCTGAGCAAAAATGTTAGGTGTATGGTGTTATTTAATGCTGTATGTGATGGATGGGGTGATATATAACAACAATTGAAAGGTCTGGTATAAAAGGGTGTTAAGTTAATATTTTTTTACATTTGGAGGAAAACGCGTTTAAAGATCTGAACTTTATCTTGATGTCTATGGGCTACTTCACATTTCTTACAGTAATGTCTTTGCACAAATTGTTGTTTTGCTCAAAACAACAAGAATTGCTAGACTGCCAGGGAGATAGAATTGCACCTAAGACATTCGAAAATGCTTCTAAGTCATTTTTTTTTACATAAATGTTACTTAATGCCCTCAAGGCCCTTCAATTTGTTTGTTATAGGAATTGATTTTTAACATTTATAAAATTTTTGCAGCGTGAAAGTCAGGGTGAAATTATGCTCTGTATTAATTTTATTTTGTTTTTTATTTGTTCATAAAATAAAATAAGCACTTAATTTCATTCTGACATCAGTCAAAACGCTAGAAACAAAAATGAATGTAGGCCTTTATTACGTATGATTTAGTGATTGTATTACAATTTTATGTCAAGAATTATATACCAGTAGAGGACGTCCTCAATTTATAGTTTTTCAATTTAAAATTTATTAAAGTTTTTCATATGCAATTTTGCTATTACGCGACGAGAGATATTGTTTAAATGCTCGAAATAAATAAATAAATAAATATCAAAAATATTTTTTTATTATATTTGTTTTACAAATAGATATACAAAAAAAACAAACTTAAATATAGCTCTAATCAAAAGAGAGAATAAATGTACATATTAGATACTTAATCTATATAAATAATTAGCCTTTATTATGAAATTCTGTGTGGTGGTGCACCAGTAATAATGCATTTAAAACTGTTGTTTTTGCCACGTGTGGCCAAAATGTTTCTTTCATTCTGGAGTTGCTTGCTATAGCTTTTCCATTGCTAATTTTGCATGTATGTGGTCGATGTATGTGATTTTCGATTTATGTGAGGTTTTTCAGTACCAGAACCGTATCCCTCGCATAAATTGAGAACTACCTATATACAATTGGTATATGTACTGCACACTTTATTTTTGTTTTTATATTAGGCTTAGTTCTATGGTTGATTTATTTTTCAAAGAATATATGATTTTGTTGTTTTAAATGTTTTTAATTGAATTTATATAATATCTTGCTACCATATGCGAATTTGCAATGAGTAGTAGCGAGATTAGAGTAGTAGACTTTTTGATAGAATAGTGTATTATTATTATGATGATATAGGTAAAAAAAAATGGATAAGACAAGGTTATGATAGAGCTACGAACAAAATCACGTGCCTTACAATGTATACTGCTATTATTATTATTATTGGAAGCAGAGAGTTGGAATAAGGGGAGAGCAAATTGATATCCAATCTAGTTGTCACGAACACGTCCTGAACACACCCAGCTTGGCCAAAGTAATCAGAATGATGTGGTTTTTCAGTTTTTCTCAGTCCCCATATTTTTCGTGTTTTTTTTTATTACAATATTATTATTACTGAACATTGCTATTCTAATTCAATATCACAACGTACGGTATACATATCTTGGTTTTTCCTCTTATAGGGTCGATAAGTTCCATTTTTTTTCTGTTATGCGTTACATTGATTTGGTCTAAATTGCTCTTTTCCCTGTATATTTTTTTTCCTGTACTCGTGTATCCAAGGATATTTGCAAAGTGATATAAAAAAATAATTTCCAAACCCCACGTGCATTAACACCAAGTTATACGTTTATTGTATGGTTTTTTTGTATCTAAAGAAAATGGTGGTAAACGTCGTGTTATTTTATTTTTTTTTAGTTTTAACACGATTCGAAATACAACTAAATTGTGTTTGAAGTCATTGTGTTGCGATCAAGTTATACAAAGGTTTATATCAAGTCCAAAATATAGTATCAATATAATATAGTCCTAACTTTGAATTTATCTTGATTAGGTAGAACGTGAGCTGTGCAAGACTGAGTTTGATTTAAATTTCATGTAGAAGTATTGATTGGATTCTAATGTCAGATAGGAACTAAGTTGATGTAAAAATAAATGAATGATGATTACTTAGATTTTAGTGGTTCTTTTGTTTTATCCCACGAACGTCTGTTAGTTGTTATGTACTCCTACTAAGTCTAGATGGAACATAAATTCAGCTAGATCAACATTATTGTTAACTCAAATTACTTGTCTATTCACCACTAGAATACTGACAGTTCGTATAGATCTTGTTTTTTTGTTTTTTTGTAAAGGAAAAGTGTCAGTGAATATCATTATTGAGTTTTTATCTAACCTACCTACATAAACATAGGTTACCGTATACAGAATTGGTTGTTTTCCTACTTTCATGTTCATGAAACATCCATGGTTAAATTGAGATTCCATACATTTAAGATTATCAATTTTGTTGATATATTTGTACTTTGCATCGAATACAAAGTAATCCTACTACTTGTACACTTTGGTATTTGAATTACCAATTTTCTAGATATTCTTGTATTGAGTAAATTTCAGATCAATTATTGGTTATGGAATATAAGTTTGAATTCAATTTACCTCTTGTGTCTGTTGACTTAAACCGAGATAAGAAACAGTGATTTGATTTATTTTGGGGTGCGCTGACAATGTTATTTACAAATTAAGCGAAAATGTTTTCTTAAAAATGAAAAAAAAGTAAATTAAAATGAAACAAGACATGTTCCATTTTAATTTTCTACGGAAATTTTCATATTTAATCAATGTTAGTCGTAGAAACTTTATACGCGAGTTTAATTCTTCATATCTGCGTTTAAGCTCACAATTCTGCTGTGTGACCATTACACCGTGGTTTATCTTGTTTAAACAAAACAGGACTTAAATGAAAAACGAAACGTACACGAGCACTACCACTTTCAATGAATTAATTTTCCATTGAGCATATAAATTAGTTTTGCAAAACATTTTTTAAAAATGGTGGAAATGGTTTGTTAATGTTTTTGTATCGCAGTCAGTGTGAGAATGGCATAGGCGTGACCTGTAACACCCTGTAACTTTAAAAGAGTTGCACTTGATTCACTTGGTTTAGTTTTTAACTGCCTCACAAACTCTTTTGAAATCAAAAAAATTTTAGAACCTGTGTCCACAATCAATTAACATAAAGAACAACTATAGTGTGTTTTACTCACTCTCGATCCTTGTTTTTTTTCTTATGACTTTCAAACTAATAGACATGATTCAGTGAAATTTGATACGCAAATATCTTGGTGCATGAGAAGCATGATGATCTTATAGCAAGTGTTCAAAGTGGTCGCCATTAGCACCAAAACATGCCTGCACACGCCTCTCCATGCTACGGAAGGTATTCACCAACACATCGGGAGTCACAGCCTCAATTTACCGCCGAATGTTTTCTTGCAGTTACGCGAGTCCGTGGCTTGCAGCGATACACGTTCCCTTTCATCGTGGCGACCACTTTCAACACTTGATATGAGATCACCATGCTTGTCATACACCAAGGTATTTACGTGTCACATTTCAGTGAAATATGTCCATTTGTTTGAAAGTTATCAGGGAAAAGCAGGGTCGAGAGCGAGTGAATACATTCTATATCAGTGATGGATAGTAGAAGTGGCGGCATTCCGACGTTGACATATTGATGTGCAAGCGTTCAATAACTCCTGGATTCGGAACAGATTATTTTTATGTTTTGTAAGAGGAGGGGGATAGAATTAATAGAAAAGAATGTTTGACTTGGGTGAATTGAGAGATGATTCAGCTACGCCTAATTTCATCTTGGTTTTGGAAACACTTGAGCTAGGTCTTTATTGCACGCACGAATCTCTTTGGATGTCTACACATTGGTGCTTTATGTCGTCATGTCATTGACTTGTATTTTCTGCAGGTTGTTTGCCCTGTTACTGACGATGTTCTCTTTGTTGTTTTTGTATGTTGCAGACCAACCTGTTTGGTGGTCTCGACGACGGGTTACTCAGCCGGGCCGAAGCACTTGCTGCCGTGGACATCTCGAAGCATTCAGCAACGCCTGGACAAGGTCTCCAGTTGAAACACGACATGATGTATCATCATCACCACCCTGGCATGGGAGGCACGCACGGACCTCCGAATCCACGGCCTCATCAGCTGACGCACCACGCCATGGATGGAATGGACATGCTCGACCCACTCGGCAGCTCGGCGATGCCGGGCCTCGCACCCATCACGTCGGACGCGACCTCGGTGACGTCACACACGCACCACCATTTGAGCGCTCCCGTGTATACGCACAGCATGAACCAGATGGTGGGCTCGCACCACCTCACCTCGCATACGCCCGTCTCCATGCACGACACGGATACGGATCCCCGCGAGCTGGAAGCGTTCGCAGAGCGCTTCAAGCAGCGGCGCATCAAGCTGGGCGTGACGCAAGCCGATGTGGGCAAGGCCCTGGCCAACCTGAAACTGCCGGGTGTCGGGGCGCTCAGTCAGAGCACTATTTGCCGCTTTGAGTCGCTTACGCTCAGTCACAATAACATGATCGCGCTAAAGCCCGTGCTGCAAGCGTGGCTGGAAGAAGCTGAAGCGCAGGCTCGTAACAAGCGCAAAGACCCCGAAGCTCCCGATGTCCTTCCTTCGGGCGAGAAGAAGCGCAAGCGGACCTCGATCGCTGCGCCTGAAAAGCGCTCGCTCGAGGCCTACTTCGCCGTGCAGCCGAGGCCGTCCGGCGAGAAGATCGCCGCTATTGCCGAGAAGCTCGATCTCAAGAAGAACGTGGTGCGCGTGTGGTTCTGCAACCAGAGACAGAAGCAGAAACGCATGAAGTTTTCGGCTGTCAACCACGTCAACCATTGACCCTGGGCACCGCAGCAGGACGGGGCGACCGAAGGTGCAGCAGCAGCCGCAGCTGCTGCAGCCGCACTGGCCGCCCATCCACAGCAGCATCACTACTATTACTACTACCATCAGGAGCAGCAAGCCCAGCAACAGCAGCAACATCAGCAACAGCAGCAACAACAACAGCAGCAATAATAACAACGAGACGGCAGCAGTACCAAAGATCCCAGTACTGGATCAGGGCGTTTCCAGGCCCCTCCTGCAAAGACAATGCAAACCTCAACAGAGACTCTTATTCCTTCTGTCGTCCACAACGTTCTTTCAAAGGTCCTTGCGCTGCTCCCTGCCATAGTGGTCCATCGACCGACCATTCAGTCCTGCTGGGGGAAAATCACCGCCAAACTACCTGCAACATTGTGATCAGACTGTCATTCTGCCAAGCGGTCAACATGAACTCCTCAGACTTCTTCATCTTCGACCAGAACTTCCCACCAGTGCTGCCGCTTTCGCGAGACAACATGTCCGCCTACGGTATCGTGCAACTTCATTTTTTTCTTTTTTCTTCTTTGCTAGTCTGTAAGCCTCTTCGATGATGGTGATGCAACGATAATGACGATGATGATGGCACGATCAAGACTTTTTAGTCTTTCTACAGATTCCAATTGTACTACAGTACTCGCAGGTTGTTGTTAATTTGAACTCTATCTTTTTTTAACATGTAATATCACAAAGTCAGGACTCCTTGTCTCTAGTAATCATACTGTATTTATTTAGCTTTATACGTCATGTGTGGTGGAATTTGCTAACTTCAACTACTGTAACATCTTTATTGGTTTAAAAAGTAGGAGTTCTGAATCTGGGTTTTGTATATCTGAATCATTGACAAGCTCAGCGCATGGACAGGTGTGCAGGCATGTGCTCTGTCTGGCCATTGAGAAACGGAGAGTATCACGCTGAATAAAACATGTTTGCGATCCGAATGTGCATAGTAAGGATGATATCACAGTGCTTGACTATAAATAATGATTCTCATGTCAGCACCATCGTCAATTTGGGGAAGATGTAGTATAGTGAAATTTAGTAGTGGAATCTGAAAGTGCAAATCCATGCAAGGAAGTTTTATTCTTGTGCGAGTCAATTTTTCAGATATCGAATAAAATCTGCGGATCAAATTCATGCAAAAGAATATCCAAATTCGTTCATTAATATCCTTAGTCCTGGAATTAGTTAAACAAATGACAGTATCTCAGAGGTTACATGAAATTCATGACCATTTGGGAGAGAAATTAAGTTGACGTATAACGGCCTCTTAAATGTCCAAAATCAACTGACACGGCAAAAATTGAATGGCAAGATAATTTTAAAAGTTAAAAGAAAATTAACTTTCAAATACAGTTTCACAAACTTGGATACGGGAATTTTTATTTTCATTGTGTGAAGTTGTTAGACTATTCACTTTTATAACTGCATAACTCTGCTCACCAATCAGACGCGTTAGAGTTGATTCGGCAGTTGCAATTTTCATCATAGACATCAGTCAAGTGGTGCCGTTAATTAAAAATGTTTCACAAGTTTTAAATTAATGGCTGCTGCACGCTAATTATTGATACGTTGCTTCCAATTCGTTTAATAAACAGGTTAACTCATTAACCTGTTTAATGTGCTAACCTGCAGTAGGTTGTAAAGAGGATGTTACACTAGTGCGGGAGCTTCCATCATAACAGTAGGTGAACTACATTTTAGTAATTGAGAGTACAAACATTTTTTGGTTAAATTCCACTGTATTTATTTCTTTCAAAACGATATCTGGAAGGATTTAAATTTGAACCTCCCCAAAAAATTGAACAAAATTTTTCACCTGTTAAACGTCCTAACTTTTCTGAAAAAAAAATCTTAATTATAATATAAAATTAGTTAGAAAAAAAATTTTTTTTGACCTTAATTTTTTTTATGCCTAACTAATTTCGTCATATGAAAAAAAAACATTGATTTTTTAAAAATAAAATTTTGTCAACATTTCAACTTCCATTTTTTCCTTACATACGGGTATGTTTAATGATTGTTTTTTTATTATTATTAAAACAATTGGGGGTTATATATTTCCGAAACTCATTTTACTTTAACATTATACGTTAATGATATTGATTCGTTGTCATCATCATCGACGACTTGTTAATCGATTGCGATATCATCTCTTTAACGAAAAACTATAACTAGGGCTTAATATACAACAAGACCGACTATTTTTCCTTGTCTTAGAAACGACAAAAAAAAAACAGAGACAGTTATTCAAATCAATGCAATGAATCCTTTTATTC
Source organism: Cryptops parisi (assembly GCA_034695005.1). Classification (NCBI taxonomy): domain Eukaryota; kingdom Metazoa; phylum Arthropoda; class Chilopoda; order Scolopendromorpha; family Cryptopidae; genus Cryptops; species Cryptops parisi. Next base: position 14,973 of record JAQIWH010003718.1, read on the forward strand.
CTGTATAAAAACAAACAACAAAAAAACAACAAAAAAGCCAATTTTTTCTACTCAACCTTGAAGAAAAATGTTTTTAAAAACAAAACGGAGGAAAAAAAAAACCAACAATGAACTTGACTATAATAGAAGAACATAATAAACTAGCCCCCTTATAGTTCGCTATCTTCAAAAGTACTACAGGACTGATACTATCTGTACAGTGTGCATATAATAGAGACTATTTGGGGCTAGACAAGATTGAACTTTGAAAACATCATCCATTTCCGTTTTTTGAGAACTCGTTCGTTCTCGTAGGCTTTTTTTCTTCATGTATAATTGCCGTAGAACAGACATTAGTAAGCGTCAAAAGTGGCTTGCAAATTTGTTTTCTTTATGATTATCATTATTATTATTATTTATTAATAATAACGACTTCATTTTCATATTTCAATCGTTTCCACACATACGGAGTCTTAAAATACTCCCGTACCCTTTGAGTGTACATAAGGAAAATGTTATGAGATTTATTTTCCTTTTTATTTTTTAAAAACAAAAAAGAAAACTTTGTAATAACATCATACTGCTACTAACATTACTTATTTTTCATATTGGTGAACTTGTATTCCGTCTCTTTTGAGTTTTTGTTTTCTGTTTCTTCCTGAAATGAAATGACTGAAACGGTCTACTAACATTATCTCAAATTAATCAGTTGGTTAAATTTTTTTAATCTTTTTCTTTTCTTGGGGTGGGGGGTGGGGGAGGCAAGCGCCATCTTTTGGAGACCATTTCCGCGAATTTTTTGAATTTCTCGCACGTTTTTTCGAAAAGTTCAACAAACGTCATTTCTCTCTCGGATTTGTGCAATATACGGCAGAAACATACATGCTCTCATCTATTCTGTACAAAGAAGTTTTATTTATTAAAATTCTGTTTTTTACGTATAACTGCATTCCTGCCTCTTTTTACTAATCAATTAATGCTTTTTTTTTCTCACTAATTTTCTTGCTAACTTACTTTCAGCAGTGATTGTGATAAATGATTATTTCTTCGACATCCTTGAAAATTAACCAATGCCCGATAATAACAAATCTTCATCTACTGACCAATCCCAAAGCAGTGGTTCATCCATATAGCATGTCTGGTACGAGTTCATCGCTTGGTTGACGCTTTTCCACGAATCACGAGACGTTTTATACAAGTTCTTGACGATAGGCTTATGCAGCCGATAACCATTGCTAACAAAGCCATTGGGCATAAAAGTGTATTCTAAGTTTGTCGTTTCGAAACGTTATAGCGTTAATTACAACCGTTTCGAATAGTCAGTTAAACTGTTGTTTAAATAATTGTTTAAACAGTTTTTCGGGCTTTACATTATTCGTGTTTATAGTTCGAAAATCTTTTATTTTTCGTCCGATTTCCAATGATGCGGAACTCCAAATTATGATCCGTGTTTAACATCACGTTGAGAGTCTGAGACTTTGGAAATCCTTTTATTGACGTATGGAAAGGTTGCGCGAGCGAAGCAAGTTAGGCGCAACATGTGATTCAATAGACTCTGTTGAGCCGTCGATTGATGTAAATGCAAATACAATTGGGCAATATTTGATCACGTGTTCAGTGCAGCGTGAATTGGCACGTTTCCGATTTTCAAAGACTTACGGGCCGACGTTGGGTAATTGCAAATGGATATTTGCACAATCCATAGTATAGTATGTTGCAGGTATATCATTAGCATAGATATGTTGTTATTATACATAGGCGTATGTGTTGGTTAGTGCACATTTGGATGAAATTGATCACCTAATCAATAATCTATTGCCAGTTAATTGAGCAATTGTCTCAAATATAACAGGAACACTTCATCGAAACCTTATCTATTTGTTGTAGGTCTATACTGATTTGTAGTATTTTCTAACCATTGACTTTAATTCCAATCGACATTGCGACAATTTTAACTGTTTTCTTGAATTGAACCATGACCATAGTAGAAAATAGTTCTGTGCGCATCATATCATTAATAATTTCTCAACAAACAGGTTGATATAGATTTCTTGATGTTGGAGTTATAGAATCGTAAACTAAAACTAACCTATTAACTTTCACATACAACTAGTATCGACGTATACTGAACATAATGATGCATCATTAACGCGACCTCACAACTAGTACTTTGAAAATGCTTTTTAAACATACCTATATAGTCTACTACTGTTATATACAAATATACTGTATGTACATACATAATTAAAATCTATTTTTGATTTTTGCATGTTTCGATTTATGCGAAATTCGAGTTATGCGAATTAAAACGCATGCAATCTCTGAGTGATTCAGTTTATGCGTGTTTTGAGTAATTTCATTCTACACGTTTCGATTTGTACGAATTCTGATTTATTTATTTATTTATCTATTTGTTATCATACATTCCATTGGAACAAACTAAAAATAAAATAGAACCTATAAAAATGCAAATTGATTAATGCAAATTGAAATTTATGCGATCGTTGAGTATTTCGATACTTGGTTTATGCGAGTTTTGAGTATCGGTAATTCCATTTTTGATTTCTGCAATTTTCAATTTATTTAGATCTGCAATTTTTTTTACATTGGACTTGTGTAGTTTTTGATTTATGCGAAGGACTTATGAGTTCTTGTTTCATGCGTTTTTTGGTACATTGAATTATGCAGTATATTCTCATAAACGGCTGTAGATGACAGTATACGTTCAATTTCCAGCTCGCTCACTCATAAACTTACCAACTCACTCACAAGTGAAGTTAATATAAAGAGTATAAAAAAGAACAAGTGTTTTTGACTATGATTTCAAACTAACCTTTTTCTTTGTATCAAATTGTTTTAAATGGTTATAGTCTTGCGTTCTTATCTTCCATCTGAATGGAACGCTTGCTTTACGTTTTCCTGAAAATCTTTTTTCTTTAATCGAAAGAGGAAGATTTTCTTTAATCGAAAGGTTAATGAGAAAGCTAAAAAGAAGAAGCACAGGGAAGAGAATAAAAAGACAAACACGGGGAAAAGAAGGCTGGAAAGGGAACGAAGGAGAGGGTAGATGGTTCAGAAGACAAACTGCTGTTGGTTGGACCCCAATGTAGGAGATGAGGGCATCGAACAAGCGACCTCGAATGGCAGCTTCTGCCGAGTCATTATGTTGATGAAGGGGGAAGGGCACTGAGGGTGAGTCTTTTCTTTTTTCTTTTTGGAAGAGCTCCAACAAACACCCCCTTCTTAGTACACGAAAATGCCAAGACAAGGAGGAAATGTTTGGCCACTTTTCCTACTCTACCCTTAAAAAAGAGAACATAAAAGAGGAAACTTCAAGAATAAGAGGCTATAAGGTTCGCTAGTAGTGAAAGGGGGGGGATATACACAGGTGATGTGCCAAGCCAACAGTACTGGAAGTTTGAGAAACTCGTTTTTTGTTTGAACGAAATGTAGAAAAGTCAAGGTTTTCTTTGGTTGTAGTTTTAAATCCTCAAGATTTCTTTTCCAAATGTTTTTCCTTTTCATATACAGTATATAAAGAGTGTTCTAAATGTCGTGGATGATGTGTTTTGCAATAAAAAAGTAATTTCAGAAACTTCATTATTTTGGTAGCAAATTATAGCGAATTCAATGCAAATGGCTTGTTTTGATGAAACGTGCAACTCTTATTGCGAAACGCGTCTTTACAAGCTATTTGCTCCAAAACATAGCAAGTTCAATGTAAATAGCTTGTACAACCTTTCATTGTTAAGTGTTTCTTTGGATGAATCTGTTTTACACTCAACAATGAGCGTAAACTACATGTAGCATAATATGTATGTTTATACTAGTAAATAGCCCGTCAAAAATGACGGGAAAGTTATTTATTCATGTAGCTCATATTGCTGCGCAATATTTGCTACAGTTGGAGTAGTTATATTTTTATTTCGGAATTTTAACACACGGTGGCGCTGGTGAGAAAGCACGCGCTTGTAAAAAAAATTCTTTACTGGAAGTAAGGTTGTTTCTATAGAAACAACCTTGCTGGAAGAAACAATTGCCAAATTGTTATAGAAAGATTGCCAGATTGTTAT
>JAQIWH010003719.1:0-19023 GCA_034695005.1 Cryptops parisi
GTCAACCATTGGCTGATTCATTTAGCTTCCTCATAATTGTGCCAGCAATTCTGTCAGCTAATTTGGGATAGAGTATAGCACTGTATATAATCTAGACATTGTATACAGTGCCTACTGCCTAGCTTCTTTTGGCACAGTGTGAAATCAGCATTGCAATAGTTACGTTAGGCAAGAATTTTAGGTTATGCTTAAATTTAGGTTTAATTTGTTTTCAGAAAAAACGTTAACTTACCTAAATCAACCTTAACTAACCTAAGCAGTTTCATACAAAATATTAATCATACGTTGCCAAAAGATGTTAAGCCTGATTCTACATATACATTGCTGGTAACAGATTACAGACATCACATAACGTGATATTTGTATTCCAAAAATCATATCACCATACCTAAATATAAATTCAAAAACAGTATTTTTGATGTCTAATTATCTACTATAATAATTCGCTAATGTAAGTCTGTATACCTATAGCTCATTGGCTCAGTATCACCCAATGGCATCCAACCGCGCGAAAATTTAATCTCAGTTCTTCAAATCTAATCTGTTTTCAATGTTGTCATCAAATGACGCAACCGATGATTGATATCCATATATTGTATGTGTGAATGTGCAACATTTACTCATTAGTGTTATCAAAACATTGACCCATCTTATAAGCTATTATAGCCAGGTATCCGTCGATTGACAGGCTTTTTACTAGTTTAGTATCCACTATAGAGTATTAACTAGCTATTTACAATTTTTAGGATCGTTCATAATATATTATGATTAACATTTAGGCACAGCATAATTGATCCTTATCACTAGTTCTACGTTGACGAACTCAAACTAATGGGAGGTATTGAAATAATACACTTTAATTATACATGTGTTCCAAATAAACAAAATTTTATCGTGCCAAAATGTAGCACCACAAAGCTAGATAAACAAAGTTCAATAAAGTTTGCAGTAACGTATGACACGTATAACGTGTCTAACATAAAAACAAACCTTTTTATGGTTGATTAGTAGTTACCATGAAGCCAGGACTCGAAGCTGGGCTATGGGATTGTAAACAATCGTAAACACGTGGTTACTCGGTCACAAGTGCTTGTTTACATGTGCTGCTACCAGCCTTAAAATGCCACGGTAGAATGTAGTCAAAAAGGAAATCGTCTGAATACAAGTCACGTCTCGTTAAAGAAAAAAAGCTTCCAAAATTCCCTAAATTGAATGAAGAGGTTTGCAAAGATGCAAAAAATGCAACTTGTCACGCGAGCAGTCGTGCAGTCATCTAGTGATGAAGTTCACAGAGAATTACTGAATTTATAGTAACAACAGAAGTAACTCTGTGCTTTTTGGTATTAGGCACAGAATAAACCAAGTGATTCACTTATCGTGACACACTCAAATATCATGACAACAAAGAATGTGAGAAACAAATGTGTGACACAAACATCGTTTGCGTATAAAGAACATTTCTAGTAGTGCTATTTTCAATGACTTTAAAAAATTGACAATAGTCATTAGGGATTCTAGTAGGCTTATACTGTAAGTGATAGGTACTTGGGAGTTTAACGAGCGCACCGACTAGCCTTACAGCTATGTCATTTAGCCCTCAAACTTTATTAAAAATCAGAAATACAGAAATGATGATGAAGTGAGGATGATGAACATGAACATGGTTTTATGATGCAGGAGGAAACGGGAGTACCCCGAGAAAACCTGCCCCCAAACCCTCGGGTGTCAGACACGAAACTGAATCCTCACGGCACGAGTGGGAGGCGAACTCACCAACTAGAGTACCGGAGGTGAATGTTCTAACCACTAGGAGACCGCGGGGCCTACTTATACTGTATATAAGATGTGTGAAACGTTGACACACCTTGTATTGTACCTTTTTTGCTAACTCTTAAAGTATTTGTATACGGAGAATAAATTTACTTGTGAAACATCGAAGAAAATATCGATTGTTGTAAGATTACTGGTCAAATGCCTAATTAAGAGCAGCTCTCGTCGATAACGAGTAAGGTTCGTATGTCACTTTCCATCTCGGGTTTAATCTCGCCATTTTTTCCTAAGAGAGATAATTTTGAGTTTCAATTAACGTGTTTAAAGATGATAAAGTCAAGTTCAACAATTTGCATACATCACAAAAACTAACGTTGTTATGCTATGCATAAACATATTAGCTGTGACGCATGGGAGTTCACGCTTTATGATGAAACAAGAACATTACATTTTAGCAACTGAGATTTACGACCATACAATAAAATAGTTATTCTTTTCTTATTACGCTTTGACTTTTCTTATATTATGCCTAAAATGATGAATGTTAAAAATGTTGAATTTTAAACACGGTGAATGTTGAAAATATGAAAATGTTGAATGTTATTGCAGATGCACCCTGCTTTAATAATATTTTTTTATCATTTTTATGTATGAATTTTTATATCTCTTGATGGCTAGACAACGTGTGGTTAAAGTTTGAAGATTTACTCCTACCCCCTCCCTGCTCACATGAATATCCAGATGTAAGAAATATGCTGAACGGAAATTGAACTTTGTCGTTTCGAATCAAAAAATATATTTCTTCAGAGTATAAATAATGTCTATTTTGATGTCTATTGTAAGAACGTAATAACAGATGTCGACTTTTTTTTCTAGTCAACAAAGTTATGAAAAGTTTTAAAATGAAATAAGATTTTTGAAATACAAAAAAGTGAGCATGAGAATATTGTGTAAAATATTATTCAGTTGTATGACGTTATGATGATAATATATTTAAAAAGTAATGCATAAACAATAATATTTAAAAAATATGTTGAGGGTATTGTAGATACAACTAGTAAGCAATTTCAAGTTTTTGACACCCTCAAAATTTGATGTTCAGTTTAAATGATAGTAAAACTAGTTAATGTTAATTCACTTAAGTAAAAATTTATCTTCGGCTTAGATATTCTGTTTCAAAATAGTTTCTGAAAAATTATCAACGTGTAATGCAATAAGTTACAGATAAATTGATGGTCTTCGGACATTATGATGAAACACATTTTTGAAATTGTTCAAGAAAGCCATTATTTCTGGTGAAAAACTTTATAGAGTACCATACTGAACAACAAGGTGATTCTCCATATTATGCTGCCATTTTCTGGAAATTCCAGGAAGTGGTAAAGTAGCCAGTTCGCAATTAATTTGTAGTTTCGTATCGCTATTTTATTGTTAGTTTTGTACTTTTATTTATTGTTATTTTTTTGTTTGTGCAACAATATCTGTGCAACAATATCTACTGTTCACTTTATTAGTTACATTAGTAATTTTATATTTGACATAAACCAATTTTTCATTTTTCAGCACAACAAAACAAAAACTTATTATTGAATATCTCCTGTTTTCGTAATACCGATCTTTAATTGAAAAACATGCAGTTGTAAACAAAAATATCATAAAACACAACTACTAACAACTTCTGTCATGCGTAATAGCATAATCGCTGACGACTGGCATTCGTGCGTTAGGTTGAAATAGGAATAAAAACGTTGACTTTCAGGAAATGTTATTTTCGACATACCCAAAAACAAAAATTGTTTTTTTTTCTTGTTATGACTTCGCGTTTACGCTTACGCCTAGCTGAGCGTGGATCCCTTGGGGGAAGTGGTAAACAGGCTGACAAACAAGAGTGACAGCAGCAGACTACAAAAGCGTTTAAACTGTTGGCATTAGCTTTTCGTCCGTTTAACAACTTTCTTCACCAAGTCACTTGCACACTATTTCTAACACTTGCATTCTCTTTGAATTCACTGAGACTGATATTCGCAATTACACTGCCAAAATGTTTTTCTGATACAAGATAGAGTACAGTACAAGCACTAATTTGTACTATGTACAAGTACATTAAAATGTTTTTAAGCATAAGCTACTCTTTATGCACAGGTACTGTCATGTAATACAGATATACTATACTGTATGTACATAAATAATGCAAAAAAACAACTTTTCAGCTTGATTACTGCAGGCGTGTCAATTTATGCGAATTTTGATTAATGCAAATTTTGATTTATGCGAATTTTAATTTATGCGATCGTTGAGTAATTTGATATTTTATTCTATGCGAGTTTTGAGTGATTCTATTTTGGATTTCTGCAATTTTCGATTTATTTATTTATTTATATATGCGATTTTTTACACTGGACTTATGCGGGTTTTCATTTATGTGAAGGACTAATATAGTTCTCGTTTTATGCGTTTTTGGTACTTTGGACTATACAGTATAGTCTCATAAGATGGTATGATAGTAAACGTTTAATTCCCAGCTCATTCACTCACTCACAAACACACAAGTGAAGCTAATATAAGGAATGTAATAACGTTGTTCAACAACTTGTACAAAACTTGTACTTAAATCTACATGAAATGATTTTGAGTACAAAACCCTCACTTTAAACACGAATAGTGTAAAGACCAATGTATAAACTTTACACCGATGGAAAATTATTCAAACACTAAAATTGGACCAAATATTCAGCTAAATACTTCAAATTGAATAATGCCATAAATCTTGATTACTGGCGATGATTATGTTTCGTTTGGAAGAAAATGTTTTGTTGACACCTCTCAAATGCGAGTTGCATTCGATTAACGATTTGAATATGCATATTACTTTTAAATCACACAATGAAATCGGCACTTCACATTTTGAAAGCTTTTTCTTTACTGCATTTGTTTGTTGTTAGGCAACAAGCCCTTTTCGGAAGGTCATATACGTATACTGTAGTAGTCCAAAAGAACGCGTTTGTGTGTTTCGAGAGTTGAATCGTAATAATGACATGAATTATTCAATAGCGGAACTAACTCGTGTGTTTCGTGTCATCATAGTTACACCCTCTCTGAGTTGTGGTCCATGAATTGCTACTTGTAGAGCGCTGTTATTTTTCAAATTGGTGTTTTAAAATTCGTATACCTTTTGCAGAAGTTGCATTTTACGACTATCGTTGCACAATTAACAGCACCTTGCGAAAAGGTTGCTTGACCCTAAATTTGCAATTCTGAACAATTACCAAGAAAATATAATCATAACAACTTGGTCATTCATTAACTGACCTAATCATTACGACTCTTAACGTCAAAAAGACTCGTTAGCAACGTTTTTGGTATCTTAATAATGTATATCAATAAAATGTATACTTTTGTGAAACATAATTTTGTTTTATTATGGAATTACGATGCCTACGTATATCACAATATGCTTATTATAAACAGTGGCGACCAGAAGAAAAAGAAAGGCTTTATTTATTCATTTATCATGTACACTTGAACCTCCTTAATCAGACATTTCATCAATTTAAAGTGTCCAAAGTTCGATGTAATTGTAGAGTTTAAGAAAATTTATAATTCGCATACATTTTCGCAATCTTGTATTTCATAATGTAAGAGTACACATTTGTTTGACATTATATTTTTTATGGAAATAGATAATCTGAAACAAATCATGCTTAATACAGCATGCAATTAAAAAAACAGTTTTGCAATTCCGGAAAAACATTAAATTTTTATAGTTATATGTATACAGGGTGTCCACAATGAAATCTAAATATTTGGAAACTTCATTAATTTTATCATATCAGGTTATATAAATGTGATTCTTGGTGGAACGGAAGCAGAAACTCAAAGATTATGTTGAAATTTTGTTGTGCGTGTTAAAGCCACAGTGACGCTGCAGTCAATCATTTTCCAAAATGGCGACTCTAAAATGGCGAGTAATCAAGCACAGGCGATTAGTTGGTGAACGAGTGCATGAGAAACAAGTGGGTTTTTTTCGTTCATTTTTGTTAAAAAAGATTTCCAACTATAAAAAATTTTTAAATATGAAGCATTTTAACTCTAATTTGAATTTTTTTAACGTTTCTGACAATTTTTCGGCATGTGGGAATATTGCAGAATACATGAAATGCATTCACACTACCGCCTAGACATTCTTCGCGCCACCAGAGGCTACCCATATAGAGGTGTACTGACGTCGTATTTTATGTAATGAAACTCTAGTATGTTTACTACAATCTCCATATTTAGTAATGGTTATACACGTATTTTTCTTCAAACCACATGTGATTAAAATGTTTAGATTTTATTGTGGACATCCTGTATATTACAAATACCGTATATACTGATGTAATATTCGATATCATGTAAAAGTTGATCCACGATTTTGGTTAAAAATTAGTGTTTTTTCACATATCGCATATAAAAGTCGACTTATATTTTCTACAACTTTAGGGATATTGTTATTGTACTTTATACACGTAGTATTCATGTAGATAGTAATGTAATATCTCACAAGTACAATTCTACAGTTCAGGTTTTGAACTTTCTCCAACATCTTGTGTAAACAACACTTTGTTTATCCTTTATTTTTGATTATACATCTTCTTTGTTGGTTTATACACCAGTTAGACATCTGCTGATTAAATTCATCATCATCACTTTTGGGCCCGCTTATCCCGGTGGGCCGCCGGGGTCGCGGTGCGCTAGCCTACGCAGCACGGACCGCCATCTCGTTCGATCCTCCGCCGCAGCACTAACATCGACCCAGCTGTTGAGAGAGACCCTCTCACAGACTTTGAAGAGCTGGCCATCTGATGCTGATTAAATTTGAGCTGATTAAATTTTAAACTCAAATTACAGTACAAATTTCAGCCCCTCAAAAGTACGGTAGTAACCAATGTAATACCAATCCTGTACATTAAACCTTATCAGATAGTTTAAAATATTCGAGTTTTACACTAGTATATACGGTATATGTAGTATATTGTCATTAAAAAATTATCACATCAATTTCCTACCTGTCTTGTATAATGTAAATCAAAAGTATACATGTACTTTCCGGATACTTTATAGATTTTACCAAATGTGCCGGATCATAGATGTATAAGTGTACCTTTAAAAAATTACATAGCACTGTAAAGCAGATTTGGAATTAGACTTTTCCATACAAAAGTAATAAAGACTAGAACATCTTCCAATTTGCACTTACTTAATACGAGTGTAAATAATCATTTTGGTATGTCGTACTCACACATAGACGTAATTGGCTATTGTAAACACAATTTGATGTTTCAAAATTAAGATCTTTTTTGTTGCAAACATTTTCGAGTTTATAGTCACTTGTTATATGTTAAAAGAGGAGCGTATAAGTTTCCCCTATAGATTTTAAAATCTTTGTAAAGACTATGCGAAAGTCCATAGAAGTAGATATATAGTCGCAGATTAACATTTTTTTTGGATGGGGTTAAATCTGTACACTTTTTATATACAAGTTTTGACGTGATTGAAAAGAAAAAACTAGTTATCTATATACAATAATCACAGACATGAAGAATTTTCTCGTTATGGGCTTGTTAAAAAAGAAATAAAACCGTGTGAGCAAAGTTGTTTTTCACAAAAATTGGTTTCTATGAAACAGTCAATTTAATTTATATATATTTTTTTTTTTTAGATTTTTGTTGAACATTAAGTTTGGGTTAATGAATATTGTTCAGTTTGTAGTTTATGTGAAAATCTGGAATTGTTTTATGGAGAGAAAAATTCATTCTGAATTGTCATTATTGCAGTTTTTTTTTTTTTTGTTGCTCTTTTGTAATCGAATTTTATTTCAAAAAACCAGTTCATTATTTTTATATAAAAAAAAAACACACCATTTTATATTGCAATCTCATTTTTTAAAACATATGCTGAAAATTCATCTTCTATTAGCTTCTGCCACATAGCGTTAATGGCAAAATTTAATTAAGATTCACTTCCTCGGAGAAGAGTGGGTGGCTTTCAACGAAAAAGAAACACTTTCACTCACTAATAGGTTACACTGAAAATTTGTTTGTTCACCTTCTCGAAGCACGATTCGTGGTTAAACAGGAAAGCCATTTAAAAGACTTTCTATTTGCATTTCAAAAGCTTAGCAAAAGCTCGTCTGAAGTCCATGTTGAAGATGGTGTAGATGACGGGATTGAGCGCCGAGTTGATGTAACCTAACCACGTGATAAAGTTGATCATTGCGTCAGAGATGTAACAGCTCTTGCAGAATGGCAAGATGACGTACATGAGAAAGAAAGGCAACCAACACACGACAAACACCCCCATGATAATGCCCAGGATTCTCGCCGCGCGTCGTTCTTTGGACAAAGAGATTTTCTGCCGTTCTTCGATGAACTGAGGAATCGACGAAGAAGCCACCGTGGGTGTCGAGGTGGGACTTTTTGAACGATGATGATGGTGGCCTTTAGACCTCGATTCGTCCCGTCGACCCCCCTTCTTGCAGTTCTTGTTGCCGCCATCTTCTTTGGTTTTGGCCATGAGACAGGCAGATTCTGGATGGCCGTCGCCAACTTCCGCTTCCTTGGCTCCATCGTCGGTCACCACGTTGTCCTCCTCATCGGCGCAGTCCTTGCCGCTTCCGGAATCTTCAGCACTGCACTGTCCCCCGTTCTCGTTGCGCATCACGTCCGCGCAGTTGTCTTCATTGTGGTTGGCTTCGCTGGGCGTGCAAGACGACGTACGCTCGAGCGGTTTGGGTTTCGATAGCTTTTGCGCCATCGTGATCTTCGACGCTCGCGCTCGCTCCCGCAACCTTCGCCTTGTCGCGTGGAAAATTTTGATGTACACTAGAGTCATGATGAGCAGAGGAATGTAGAAAGAGCCGCACGACGAGTAGATGATGTAGCCCTTCTCTTCGGTGAGACGGCACGGGTTGGTCTCGTCGAAATCGTCGGGCCAATCGTTCCAGCCTATGAGCGGTGGCAGGCAGATTATTCCACTGATAAGCCACACGAGGACAATCATGAGCATGACCCTCTTGAAAGTACGCTTTTGAGCGTAGTTTAGAGGGTCGGTGATCGCCCAATAGCGGTCGAGTGCGATGGCGCACAAGTTGAGGATGGAAGCTGTGCAGCACAGCACGTCGCAAGTGAGCCACATCTCGCACAGTGGTAGACCGAAAATCCACCGCCCAAGGATGGTGTAGACGACGTTGAGCGGCATGACCAAGATGGCGACTGTCAGGTCGGCCACGGCCAACGACACAATAAAGAAGTTTTGCACGATGCGCAGCGGCTTGTAGGTAAACACCGATAGGATGACGAGGACGTTCCCGACGATAGTCACTAGGGTGATGATGGAAAGAGTAAAAATGATGCCCAAAGCTTCTGGAACGGACATCGCAATGGGCAAAGTAAGCCCTCGCGAACTAGAAACGTTGTCCCAAGCGACGTCGGTGTCGGTGTACTCGGAAAAGGGCATTGGCCGAGACGCGTTGAAGAGTATTTCCATCTCCATGATGATTAGTACGTCTCAATAACCAATTAACTTAAAATAGCTAGCTCGGTAAAATAACTTACAAGTTAACCCATTTAAGATTTCCCACACGTTAAAAAAGTGTCGCTATTTGTTGCGGGAATTTATACGTAACCTAGATTCAAATTCGTTGCTAAGTGGGTGACGAATAAACACTAATGTCAAGAAAACTGAAAACTTCGAACTTCATACAAAAAAAAAAAAGATTCCAAATAAGAAACCTGAAATTTAAATACGTGTTAGACAAAAAAACCATCAACCAAGATGGATTGAAAAGTTATTGCCATATTCTTTGCTGGTCGCCAGGCAATATCTTTTTTTACACAAGAGGCGAAACACGGAGTTAAAGTTTGAATCGACGTGGGGTCCGGATCTATAAACCAAGTTACAAATCAAGAACTCCGCCGACAGATATGGATATGCAGGTTTGCGTGTAGGTTCGGCTAATGTGACACCTGGGAATGGCAAGATGATGGATAACTTTTATGTCGTGCATTATCTGTTGCCCAGTCGTGCTATTGAGAAATGTAGCAGCTGCTTTAGCGTTGGAATGGTACCTCGGTGCGCAAAGAACGACAGTAATATCCCGGGTATTTTTCTACGACCGAAAAACCTTCTTATCGTAGTGCTTACGATGACGGCATTGTTTTCTGCAAATAGAAAAAGAAAAAGAAAATTGTTTAGAATAGTTTCAAAGTAGAATAGTGCAAAAAATAGTTTCTCTTTATAGTTTGTCCAAGCATTTGTTTTTTCTATAACTTTAGAACAATATGTAATAAATCATCTAAACGGTGAAAATAAGTATGATTGTGAGAAATTTTGTACAACATTATTACGTGTATAGTATTATCAGCCGAATGACCATCCCTTTTTTGTTCGCAAAAATCTACACTTTTCACGGAGTTTTTCATTTATTTTGCCAGACTTTCAGGCGATAATGCAGCTGAATCATGGTGGATAACCTCTATAGATTATTATCTATAGTTTTTTATTTATTAACATTTCGTCCCGTTGGGACATCAGTTACAACAAAACTTTACAGAAATAATAAAAAGAAATTATAGGCACTAATGTAATAGTGGTTAAACTACAATGTTTACATCAAGTATGTAGAACATGCATGAACAATTTTTTTTTAAAAAATGTAAACAAACGGATAAACAGTTCTGATTAATACAGATTTGTCCTAGTTTTGTTAATGGGTATGGTAACTCATTCCATTTGCTTATAGTATTGTATGGGTAATATTTGTGATTATCTATAGTTTGACAGGTTATCCTTGAAACAGCCCAAAGAAAAACGTCTGAGGTAAAAAAACATCTCCAAGAATCATACTTTCTTTCACCGTTTAAATAGTTTATTTATTACATTTCGTTCTAAAGTTACAGAAAAAACAAACAGTTAGAATAATTTTGCGCCACCAGGCAATGCGTTACTAAGTACAGAAAATCAATAACGCTCATGAATGAAATATATAGATGAGATATACACAATTTTTAATGACAGGAATAGTAAATTCTATTTATTTATTTAAAACGATAGCGTCAAAAAAGACAAGAGACAATCACAAACAAATAATTTTAAAAAAAAGATAAAATAAAAAGAAGTGTCTAGGCAACAATAGTCCAAGTCAATTGAACTCCTAACAATGAAGAACACACAAAAAAAATGTTTATTCATTCAGCAAATTTGATTTCGAGTAAGGAACAATGTGAGCTTAGAATTAAAATGACTGCAACTAACTATACATCTATGGTTGGAACAATTAAATAAGGTGGACCTTAACTCATATGACATGTTCCATACCGCGACAACATCATATGAAAGTGATCTCATATGGAAATGATGATGTTACTTTATCGCTGTATACTTTTCAGCAATAAAGTGAATCGCTGTTTTATTTTAATTTCTTATTCAATAAGGTAAGGGGTCAGAGTTTCGCTCCATGTGCCCAATTTCGTATCTCGGTCCTACTGCTTGGACCGGTATGGCTCTAGCACGTCTGCCCAGAGGAAGTCAAACAGAGTTAGTTGTGGAAATTTGATGGCCCAGGAACCTTCTTTTCAGATTTTTATGAACATTTTTCGTGTTTTTTTATAAATTAGTTCTTTGCAGGGTCATTAATAGTAGGCCCTAGTCCTTTACACCCAGTGAAAGCGAAATTTTTGTAGTCTCTGCATGTTATGGGCTTAGGTACGGTGTCAATTAAAGGGTGTGCGAGATATGCGCCATCGGGTTGGAGGAGATAGGAGACGCGATGTTAGTTTGAAGGTTTGTTCCTAATTTCGTTCCCCTTCATTTTGCATATATGGTTCAGAGAAAAAAATTAGGAGCTTATGGTGAACAATGCATTCGATGCAGAAAATATTTTACGTAGATTCTTGAAACATGATCTGGCGTTTAAAAAAGAATGAAATTTATTTGTGTACTTGCTTGGAAGATTAAATGATCATCTTTCGTTACTTCTTTTTTTTTTTCAAGTAAACTTCAAACTTTCTAAATGTGGTATTAATTCACTACATTCGACAAACTATGTTCATCTCTGTAGTAGTTTTTTGCAATTAATAAGAATAAAGTCAAGAAAAATAAAAACCACTTTAATTACCTCATTTTTTTTTCGGAATTTTTGGGGTACTAACAATTGATTATACAAACGATTTGTCTAGGTTTCCAGATAAAGGAATAGTTAATGAAAGTGATGTAAAAACTGCTCTCAGGTCATTTAATACGGTGTCGAGGTGAGAAACAGTGACTTGTGAGCGATATATGGACCCTTTACTTTATTCTTGTTGCAGCAACAAGACTTTTTGCAAACAATTTTTCACTTTCTTGGTACTGTTGTAGAACCATCAGAACACGAATATCCACGAAATTTTAAAATTGTGTTCACTTGGCATGAACTTAAGTGAATCTACTTTAGAGAAAAGTTGAATGTTTTAAACTCTCATTAATATAGATCGACAGTAATAGTTTGTGATCGATATCAGCGTTTAAGAGATCAGTGACGCACCATCTCCTCATTACACCTCTTGATTAGTACGGGTGAAATGCGTTATAATCATCCATGTACGGTAATCGAATTTGGCAGGGACATTTTATTAGCGTAAATCGAATGCAATCAACTCGTAATTATTCCACTGTACCTTTCAAGACGGTTTGTGCTAATTTATTAATTGGTTGCGATTATTAAATCTATCGCTATGAATGTCAAATGTGACGTTTGTTAGTTAAAGGCTCTACAGGGTGTCGGAATTGTATGATCACGTCATTATTCCGTTATGCATGGTATCATTTATTACACATGTCACACATGTATCCTCCTAGATTATAGAACGTATTCATCGTGTAAAATCATAATTGGATTATATTATTTGATCACCAATGTTTCCATCTATACTCTTTATATTAGCTTTACTTGTGAGTGAGTGAGGGAGTATGTGAGATAGGAATTAAACGTATACTGCCATCTACAGTCGTTTATGAGAATACGTACTGTATAGTCCAATGTACCATAAAACGAAAAACTGCATAAGTTTTTCGCATAAATAAAAAACTGCATTAAATCCAATGTAAAAAAAAATGGCAGTAGTCAAAAATATAAAACTAAAAACATGCATAAATTGAATACCAAATTACTCAAAGATTGTATAAATTTTGATATCGCATAAATGTCGAAATTTTAGTGTGCGATCTTCTTTTCATTCTATTTCGTTATTGTTAACAATTCAGTTTTCCAATGTTCATTCTAAGCCTTATTAACTAACCTCCCTCCCTTCAATGATGATCGTAATGATACGATTAGAGAAATTCCGATAATGAATAGGTTTCATCTATTGTAAACAGAACTTGTTAGCGCTTTAGAAATTTGTGTTATGAGATTGCTTGTCTGGAGAAAAATAAAAAGTCCAAATTTTCCATTTTCGTTCCTGTTCAGTGAAACATGTTTGCAAGTAGCAATTGAAAATAAAAAAACCCACGAAAACTGTGAAAAATTTTCATTGCTGCGCAAAAATGTTTTTCGTAAGCTCTTCAATCAAGCAAAACGCCATTCAGCCCAATTTTAGTAGAGAACCTCATCGCGGTTTTCATGTTTTCCACTTTTTTTTCTCCTTCAACGAATCGACATTATTAGAGCAGCTGAAGAATTGCAAAAGTGTTTCACGGGCCACTTGTTTTTCATTATACTTCCAAGTAGTACGAAAACAAATCTGATGGAAAATCGATAGAGAAAAAATGTATAAAAGCCTAACTATGAGTTGTTTTTTTATTATATCCTCCATTTGCAACAGCTGTTGATTCAGCACTTAACGCACTACATGACTGAAAGTTGAAGGGACATAACAAACAACAGCCCCTCCCCCCTCTTCCCTACACACAAAAAAATCTTAGAAAGAAAAAAGTGAAGAACAATCCAGATGAGGTTGAAAGACCATTTAATGGTCGCACGAATTTATGCGATGGATTAGAATTTCATGGTTTTTCGCCATGGGAGTTTGATTACTTTTGAAGAAAAGTTCAGAGCACGAGAGACGAACAAAAAATTTACTCCACAGACAGTGTGATAAATGACAACAAAAACCTTGGGGGAATCCTTTGCCCAGGGCCATCAATGTAAGGATGTGGACGGACATTTTTTTATATATGAATTCACCGCGATTGAAAAGTGCTCTTAAATGTTGCACACAATTCTTTTGCAAACTTTTTGAAAACCCTGTCTCTTCGAATGGCACATTTGGGTGAATGGTACTTTATCATTTATTTTATGTATTTTTTTTTTATTTTTACTTTAGACGATTTCGTGCTACTTTTAATGAAAGTTTAGCTAAATCTACAATTACGAGGAGATAACCCGTGTTGTAGCACGTGAGGATGCACTCTGGTTTGAGATCTTTTTTTATACTCATTTTTGTGTACGTTGTTGTGGTTTTTCTTGTGTTTCAAATTTGTTTTTAAATTGTGGTCATAGAATCATTTCTACCAAGGACGGTTAACTTAGGCCCTTAGCAAACTAAGCGATTTTGTCGCATGCGATTGATCGCCTTGGGGGTGTTTCTATGTTTTTTAATGGACAATCCAAAAATGAAGAAGATCTTGAATTCAAGATTTTCATTTTTGGAACTGGCCATTAAAAAAACATAGAAACACCCCCATGGCGATCAATCGCATGCGACAAAATCGCATAGTTTGCTACGGGCCTTAGCCTAACATAACATAGCCTATTAAATGCTATATCAATGATTTATCATAGGAAAACTAGATATGCGTGTGTACTTGAATGAAAATTACATACAAAAAAACAATTTCTGGGCTCATCAGCCGATTTGGCGACCCTAGAAATCAGGCGCCTTGGGCTGGTGCTCAGCCATACTGTAGCTTTAGCCGGCACCTTTACAAAAAATTTCCTCTTTTTGAGAAATAGTAAAATACAAAATATCATAAAAAATACGTCTGAAAGGCCTTTAACTCCCCTCCATAACGAGTTTATATTTTCAGTTCATTCACTATGTTTGATGACGTAGCTTCTACACACCCCATAGATAGAGAGGGAAAATTCACTAGGGTTCCTATGTTATAAAAGAGTTTGATTGTGAATCCTCGCAATTTTAACAATGTAGTATTACAAGTATAACTACCTACACAAATTTTTAAAATTAAAATTCTAAATTTTTTGGAACAGATGGACCTACTGTTAAAAACAAATGAACTTTTTGGTTTAGCAATGAAGCCAAAATATTAAAGTTAAATTAATCTTTGTTTTTCAGGTCAGTATGTGCACATCTCTCTTATTCATTATTTTATGAGGTGCAATAGACATCCGTTGAGCTAGTTGAGTATTTGAATGCAACTATTGAGAAGCTAAACAAATGTATGTTGCTTTCAATGTATGTTGAGTTTCGATTGCTATACGTTAATAACAAAATGCACAGGAAGCAGCAAATAAAGCAATAAATTTCAACGTAGTGAAAAGCTTTAAAAATGAAAAAACGTTGCAATGTCAACCTTGGTTTGTATCACAAGCGTGTTACACACAAGTATCCGGCTGGCAACAGAAGATGCATAACCTTTAACAGTTAACATGCAATCCTATTGATATCATGTCATTTGACAAAAGAATTATTTAACATGGTGGTCTAAAGATAGAATAATTTTTAAAGGCAAAAATTTCTCACGATGCTAAAGGAGAAAAAAACAAATACTATACAAAAGTTTAATTCAAAATCTTCCAATGTTGGTCCTAAAAAGTTTGTTTCATACACATTTTTTAAACTAATGACTACACATGTAAATCATGTACAATTTGATGTGTAATCAATCTATTTATCCCATTAAGAAAGAACAAATATTGCACAAACTGGGAATCAAAAGAACCCTTGTTAAATCTTGGTAGTTATAGGCCTACATAATTTTATAAAATTGCTGTCTTATAAATTTGAATGACAAAGACAACAGCAC
This sequence comes from Cryptops parisi, assembly GCA_034695005.1. Classification (NCBI taxonomy): domain Eukaryota; kingdom Metazoa; phylum Arthropoda; class Chilopoda; order Scolopendromorpha; family Cryptopidae; genus Cryptops; species Cryptops parisi. The sequence goes on from JAQIWH010003719.1 coordinate 15,775, forward strand.
ATAACGTAAGATATATATTAAGTTACTTTTTTAAAATCTAATGCCTTTTCCATTGTGTATAAGAACATCAAATATTCGATTGATTTCAAATTGCTGAGATTTTGCAGTTTAAGAGTTTGGCAAACTCCTCATCAATAAATGATGTCACACTTAGGTCGTAAACAGGCGAAAACTGTCAACCACCATTGTACACTTCCCAACTATAGATGCACCCACGGGGGTGTTTTGGGGGTTTGAACACCCCCCTAAAATTTAAAAAATTTGTAAAAAAACTAGCCAATAAATGGGAAAACAAGGCACATTTCACTTCAAAACCCCTCCCGAAACCTTAAGAAAAAAATCGAAAAAATCCTGGTTGCGCCTCTGTTCCCAACTAATCGTTTCTCTAACGTTTTATACCAGGGGTAAGTCAGGACATTGTGCTAGCCAAGTTATGAGGTGAATAATCTTTTGCCATAACCATCATAAGCTAGATTTTCAGACATGAAGTTTTTATTTGTCTTGTGTTGAATTTGTCAGTCTGAATTTCTTTTATTTTTTGTGTGTTTCATATGTATTTTGTTCTTGGTAACCGTCCTGGTCGAATAAAAAAAAAAAAAAAAGTTTGACAAAAATCGCTACTCAAAGAAGTTGACAGAGTTAACAAGATATTGACATAGTTGGGGAAAATATAAGTTACTGCTTTTTGCCAACTGCCATATGCTTGTTGGAGAAAACATATGTCATATGCTTGTTACTAATATAGGCTATATTTGTGCTATATTATATACTTGTGATTGGTTACTTCACTTTATTATTATTGGTTACTATATTATACTATTGGTTATTATATACTTGTGATTATATACTGGTGATTGATTACATTACTTAGAGGCATCACATACAACTTTGAGTTTTAAATAACTATTAGTTCTGCAAACAGTAGACCTCACTTTAATACTAAATTTTAAAGAAAAGAAGAAGCTGACGATGCTTTGGGTTTGAACCTAGGACCGCTGGGTTATGAGTCCAGCACGCATACCACTGCATCACTTTAGCCTATACAGAAAAATTTGAAAAACACATACTAAACAAAAAGTAGCAAGATGAGTAATTAATGAATAGAGTGCGATTGCAACCAAAATTGAACTTGATGTGGCTCAAGCCCTTCTGAATAACTTGTGAAAGTTTGAAGTAAATCCATCTAAGCGTTTGTGAGTTATCGCTTGCAAACACACAAACGCACAAACAGATAAAAACCATTTCGATCTACTTGTCAAAACATAGACCTCACTATGTTTGGTCAATAATAATAATAATGTGTACCATACTATAGCCTACTTATTCTTTTTTTAAAAAAATTGTTTATTTTTGTAATATTGTATCATTTACTGTATCCTTTCTGAAATTTATGTCAAACTCTTAGGTGTATAATAATACACGTAAGAGTTGGAATGCTTTAGCAACAATTATGGCAAAATGCAAATATATGAAAATTATGACCATTGGTAATCTAGTGAAATTTTCATTGATTAAAAGAAGTATCGAGGATAATAAACGAGGGTGACCATCTACTGCACCATTATAAGGATTATTTAGTGCGAGATAATCACCTGCAACAATCAACCGCGTATCAATTTTAAGTGTCATATATTGTACCTTCAGTTGTCGAATGTTGTTTTCCATTGGTAGCCTTTGAGATGTGGAACTCATCACCTTACCATTTGAGGAAGCGTCCATTGTGTTTTATTTCATATATCTCTAGTAAGCATTATTCTGATGTTGATAAGTTATTATGCCGTTATGTCCTTTTTTCATAGTGTTGCTTTGTATCTAATTTCCTTGTATCCTTATCCCTTTTTATGATCCTTTGGATTGCAAATAAATCTCTATATATAAAAGCAAATTAGTAATAAATTAATAATAATCATGTTTCTGCAACACATGCACAGTGCAGCAGAGAGGGTGAAAAGAAGGGGCAGCAAGCATGGAGGGCGTGTTCAGCTGCCCGCCGACCAGGGTTGTCCTAGTGCGGCATTCAAGGTAGGAGTTTGGTCAGATGTGGGGGCGTATATCGCACTTCAATTTGGCTAGTGAATTAGAATTTGGCAATAATCAATTAAGATAGCCTCGAATACCCAACATCCTTGTAATCTTTGGGTATTCGAATACCAAATGTTGTGTTTTACAATTTCGTGGCATTGTGAGAATGACACAAAATGGACCAAAGTGAAAGTGTCATGCAACAGATGGGCACTTTTTAACTAAGAGGCTGGCCAAATGAAGCTTTGCTCATTTAAGTCTGATATTTATTAATATTCATACAGTATCAACTTACTCAAATATATAGTCTTTGTTTTTCTAACCCACTTGAGTTAATTACTATGACGTGAAAATGACACAAAATTGATCAGAGTGATGGTGTCATGCAACAGATTGGCACTTTTTAACTCCATGTAGTTTAAACAAACTATTGTAAATAAAGAACCCATTTATTTGGTTATTATTTATTATTTATATTTTTTTATCATTTTTATACTTTTGATTTTATTTTTAGCATAAAAAGACTGTGGCTGGAATTTTTAAAGAAAATAAATGTTTTTATTTCACTATAGGTACAAGTATATTTACTATATTATTACTAATTTTTTTATATGCTATTTTATTCATTGGGGCTATTTTATTCATAAATATTCAGGAGGCAGAAAGCCTAAGGCAAAATGCTGGGAGTGAAACTTCCAGGGGGTGAAATATCCCAGGGTTGGAATGCTGGGGCAACTGTTACGGATCCCACATGACACTGCCTTCTACCTTTCATGTATCCTTCTACATGAAGAATGTTACTAGAAAGAGCACTTTACATACAAAATCAATACAACTATAAAAAGAATCATCATCATCATCATCATTTTCGGCCCCGCTTTTCCCGGCGGCTTGCCGGGGTAGTGGTGGGCAAGCCCACACAGCACGGACCGCCATCTTGTTTGATCCTCCGCCATCGCACAAACATCGACTCAGCTGTTGAGAGAGATCCAGCTTTGAAGAGCTGGGGCCTGTTTCACCGTAAGCTTTGCAACTTTGCAACTTTGCAAATAAACAAACTTTGCATAATGTTGTCGAATTCTGTTTCACCGAAAATTTGCATTTGCAAAAACTGCAATGTGCAAAGTTGCAAAATTGAAAAGTTGGCGCGATGGCAACCTTTGAAAATGGTTTCACCGGGCGGGAGATTTGCATACACAGATTTGCAATTCCCACAACTTTGCAAAT